>PVIH01024884.1:0-21807 GCA_004025045.1 Sigmodon hispidus | reverse complement strand
GTACTACTCTTCAGCCATTCTGATTTCTGATTTTTTCTTCATATAATGGGTATTAAAATTTTGTCAAATTAGAAAGCATTAATTAGAACTTTTGCAACCACTCAGAAAATATTTTTGAGCAATAGGTGAACATCTTTTAGATGCTTAGTATTAAACTTTAATAGATTTAATTAATTTGAAATTAATGCCAGTTTTATTATATATTGTAAATATATTAAGAAGTTTCTATTTTAGAGCGCTTGAGATTTGGGTTTTGTCATATTATAATTCATCTAAAAATGAAACTTTTTACAATATTAATGTAAAACAAATATATCCTATATTAAAAAGTAATTTATAATCATGAGGTAGCATGTTATTGTTTAATCGCTGTTGTCTGTGCTAAGTAAAATGCAACATGCAATATGTGTGTGTATGTGTGTATGTTTATTACTAGCTTTTAATACCAGTTTTCAAATATAGTTATGAACAGTACTATTGATTAAAACTCAAAAGTATCTACAGCAAAATTTATGTGAATAGCAAATTTTGCCTTTTTTTTAGGAACCTACAATCAAAGGATATAGTCAAAGAAGTAAGTATAGCACCAATTTAATAATAGTTAAATTCATAGGATATCTAGAAAGTAGATGTTTACTATGCCTAATGACACTAATATCAATAACATGAGGGAGATTTATGACACTCTGGGTCATCTCAAGCTAAAACTGGAAAGCAAATAATTTGTTGATTTCCATGTCACAACATACTCAGCCAGTTCTATTTACTTCTATCAAAAGTAAGATGTCAGGAGCTACTGTCAGAGAACTTGAAGCTTATCAGCACAGCGAGTTATGAAAATGGTGCCTGATCAAGCCAGTGCTGAATAATCTTTCAGAAATATATGAAAGAATGAGTGAAGAAACTTGAGAGAAATCTGGAAAATCTATTGAAAAAATCAGAGTGAAATCTCTAGGAACTAGTGAGAAACAACAAGAAAATGGAATGGGAGGAGGAGAGCACAAAGCCATCTCTTGCATTTTAATTATTTCTATTATTCCTCAGTGCAGAATATAAATGTTAGTACACACTCATAAAAATTCATACTGAATATTTTTGGATAATTTTTAGTGGGAGGAAAACACATTATAAAGAACATTAATTAAATACTTTACTTTTACCATTTATAGACTATTCTATTTCTTGTATACATTGAAATTAAATACCATTTCTTTATATTTGGTGATATTATTCTATTATATATTTGATGCTCCATAAGAAAATGCTCTACAGGGAAATTATGGGATGGGAGTAAACCTGCCAGGGCTTTGGAGTCATGGTTTTCCTGCTATAGAAGATGCACACACAGCACTCTGTGCACACAGGTGCCCAGAAGACTGTACTACAGACAGCACAGCTGGGCCCTCCTCATCCTGTTTGCCCTCAACAAGGCTAGGAAAGTTGTGCTTCTCTCATCACCCCACATCCTCATGGTCCCTCATCCTTAGCTTCCAAGTGTTCTCAACTTTTTCTCTCATTCTGGTCATTCACATTGAAATTTTTCTTCGCAAGGAGATGCAGTAACACTTTGATTCTTCCCATACATACTGCCTCATGAAATTCATTATCAGGGTCATAAGGCAAGTATCTGTCCTCACTTCTACAGAAACAACAGGCCAAGATGCTAGTTTACCTAACTCGACTATCACAAAACCCCAAGGGGGGTTTTCAGCTCCTTCTTACAGCAGAAGAGCTTCCTCGGGGCAGAGGACATCTGCTGGGAACTGTCAACTTAACTACTGACTCTCAGCAACTAGAGCCCCACTCTCCAACTCCCTCCTTCAAGTGAGAGACTCTGGTATGACCAGTAAAACAGAGGTATGTGGCATGGAACAGCCGTTGCTAAGCAACACTGGTAAAGAAAAGTATACTGGTTCTTTCTCAGGCATAACTGTCAGTTCATGGATCAAATAGTGCTCACTGGGGGTGTGCAATGTGTGCAGGGAGGGCTTGCTGTGTTTTAGTTTGTGCACATCCTGAAAGGATTTGCTTTTGTTTGTTTATTCTTTGTTTAAATATTTAGTGTTTTTCCTTCAGAGCTAGAATAACTCAATGTTAAAGTGTTCTTTGAGGGAAAAAGTGTTTTCTATTTTTCTCTTGTAGCAGGAATAAGTCATTATTAATGGTCCCTTATAGGGGAAAAAAATTAAAACAAGCTCAATATCTGGTCAAAAATGATTACAGTCAAGGCATAAGGTGCTAAGCCAATGTTTTTTGAATTTCCAGAACTATTAGTCATTCACTGTATGGAAGAAGTTCTCTTCTCTCAATAATCTAACTAATGTTCAAATGAACATTTGATATTTGTAGTAAATGAAATAAAAGAGTAAACTTCATGATGTTAAGCTATATCATTGGGTATGCTTCTGTTCTTAGTCTCTTAGAGCAATGCTCCCTGAGCTCTGAGGTCAAGGTCCATTTAAAGCAAGGTTTCCAAATGTATCTCTCTCTCCCCCTCTCTCTGTTCTCTTGCTTTTTTCCTCCTTTCTCTTTCTCTTTTTTGCCTTCTCAGCTGTTATAACCATAACCCTTCTGTTAATCATAACCACAGTCATCTGTCAATAAAGCTCTCTTCTACATAACGACAGTGGTAATCATTTGCTATCTGCAGCTGCCTTCTGTCATGTTTCCACATTCCCACGTGCATCCATAGAAATCTGCTGACAGACACCTGGGTATATACAAACCATGCCAAAATATGCACCAAATCCTAACATGTGTCTCTTTACCAGTACTGAAGATTTAGCTCCACTCTTAAGCTACTTTCTGGAAATTCTTGGTTAGATTCTATATGAAATAGAGTGGGTTGTTAGCTCATTAAATAATGTGGCTACTGAGACAAAAGCTCATAAAAACAATCCATTACTGATGAATAGCCTACAAAAAAATATTTTCCACTAAATAAAACACATACAAATTGCTTCTTCCAAGTTGTATGAATGTGTTCCTTGGATTGGAAAAAAAAAAGATATTTTTAAAATTTTATAAAAGTCTCCATGAATATTACTTTAATACCACCGTTTGTGCCCTCTTGGTGGTTGCTTGGCACTGGCACTATTTGTGGTGTACTTTTGAAGGAAGGGAGGGGCTTTGGGGCAAGCCTGACTCTGGAATGGGATTTCAGGAGGAAGGAGCCCTGCCACTGTATCAGTATAGGCTTAGTTTTCTGAAAAATAGGACCCAGCATCACCCATGGGAGTCCTGACTAACAAAGAAGAGTTTAGTACATCCTGGGAGCCTGTCCAGGGGGGAACTGCTAGTTGACTGCCCTTTTATGATTAACACATTCTGAATGGGCCACTGAGTTGTCCATTTGCACCAACTGCTGCCTCCTGCTCTACCTCAGGGCTGTGTGAACTGAGGAGGAAGGTTTGTTTAGTATGAAGCAATTGGAAAATGGCAGGAATGCAGTTGGGGGGCAGGGCAACAGGAGCAGGACACTGAGAGCTCTTTAACCGTGAGCACAAAACTTTAAACTATACGTGAGTTATATTTGCAAACTCTCAAGGCCCTCGTATACACTGCCTGACCCAGCAAGGCCACACCTCACCACAATCTCCCCCAAGAGCACTACCAACTCTTGGGCACCAAGAGCTCAGATAAGAACCTATGGGTGCATTGTTCAATTAAAATACAGTACAGTGCTTCCTTCAAGTGCACAGTGGTCTGGGGTTGACTTCTAGCCCTATGTAGACAATTGACATAGTGTTCACACCTGTAATCCCAGCACTCCAAAAGTGAAGGTGTGGGAGTCAGGAGATCAAGGTCATCCTCAGTTACACAGCAGTTTAGGGAGAGTTGGCCTGCTTGAGATCCTATTTGAAAAAAATTGTCTTAAACATTGAGGGTGGAATATAAAACGAATTCAAGTCTGGTCAGGTCTGCAGGGTTAGCATGGACTGCAGTGTGAAACCTTGTCTCAAAAAACCTGAAAGAAGAGAAAGGGATTGTGGGAAAAAGGCTTCTTCCTTTTCTCTGGTGGCAGCCATCAGGTGAGCCAAGATAGGTGTGTACCAATACATCCAGGAGCTATGAAGGAAGAAATCCAATATGTTGCACTTGCTGGAAGTACTGCTAGCTCAAGGTGCTATACAGGGCTCCATGCCCCACCCAACCTGATAAAGCATGGAGGCTGGGATACAAAGCCAAGCAAGTTTATGTCATATACAGGATTTGTGTCTGACATGGTGGCTGCAAACACCTGATTCCTAAGGGTGCAACTTACAGCAACCCTGTACATTATGGTGTTAACCAGCTCAAGGTTGTTCAAAGCCTTCAGTCTGTTACTGAGGAGAGAGCTGGATACCATTGTAGGGCTCCAAGATTCCAGAATTCTTACTGGGTTGGCTAAGATTCCACATATAAATATTTTGAGGTTATCCTCATTGATCCATTCCATAAAGCTATCAGAAGAAATGCTGACACCTCGTGGATCACCAAACCAGTCCACAAGCATAGAGTGATTTGATTCATGGACTGACATCTGCTGTCCAAAAGAATTGTGGCCTACGAAAGGGCAACAAGTTCCACAACACGATTGCTAGTTCTCACCATGCAGTCTGGAGAAGGCACAATACTCTGCAGCTCCAACATTACTGCTGAAAATATAATATTTGTAAAAATCATGTCCAATAAACATTGAAAACAATCAAAAAAACCTGAAAGAAAAACTAACAAGAAGACAGCTAGGTCTCTAATGATGAGCTGTCAAGAGCTTCTGTCATCCATGATTATCCCAGGGTAGGAATCTAGTGCACTGAGAGCCTCAAACTCAGTCTACAGAGCCCAGCACCAGGCTCCAGCTGCTCTGTCTGTCGACATACAGACTTCAAGATGACCAGGGTCAGTCCTTCCTCACTTCCTTTTCCAGCCTCATCAGCCTTCAGAGTCAAGGCGCTGTCCCTGGGGTCAGAGATGGTTGGGGTGAGGGTCCCGGGCCTTGTGCCTGTAAATGCCCTGCAACAGGACTGAGGCCCACCTCACAGGGTTCTTCCTAGGTTTCTTCAGGGAAAAACTCCCAGACACCTTGAATTGAAGCCCAGAGTAGGTGCAACAATACCAGGCACATTGAGTACTAGGTGATATTTGCCAGTTGTTGGCTTTTCATGACACACTCCCTGAGCTGGGTGGTAACTTGGGGAGATAAACACTGCCTAGCATGCCCCAGTGCTTAGTTACCTCCTCAGCACCAAAGCATAAATAAAAGTCAAACTCAGCCCTTGAGAACCACACAGGCTTTCCCAGCTGGCTACAGAGGGTCAGAGAGCCATGGAGGGAAGCTTGTTCTTGTCCAGCTGGAGAGAATGGAGGCTGCCTGTAGCAGCCAGGTATCCTAGCCTAGTAGCTAGTGCAGTGTCCCTGGACAGGTCTCTAGCCAGACACAATGACACATCCTTCCCAGGAACCCTGCTAGCAGGTCTGGGAAAGAATAGAGGTGCTAGGTTCTCAGCAAACCTGTGCCCCATAGCTCTCAATACCAGTCCCATTTTCCTGGGATTTCCCAGCAGCAAGGTTACACACACTATTGTCCCAGCTCTTGTCAGAGCATGCAGAGCCTACTGGCACTCCTCAATGATGAATACATAAAAGCTGAGGTAAGTGATAAGGCCACCCCTGTGTTTCAATCCCAAACCCTGTGCCCAAAGCTTGCTGAAAGCCTGTGCTAGCCAGTACAGAGTCTGATGGGGTTCTACAGAACAGAGGCTCATTTCCAAGATCTGGAAACTGAGGCTCAACAGGGGTGCTAGAGTGAACCAGAGCTATGAGCCTCTCCTCGAGGGCCCAATAGAGAGGCAGAGAGTGAGTTGTTGCCTTCACCTATGGATTCATTATCTGTCTGTGCTTATCTGGCTGCCAGGAGCTCACCTAAGCCAGAACTAAGTGGCCTACTTTATTTAAAGTAAGGAAAATGCAAGCAGAGGAGGTGGCATTCTCTTGTCATTGCAATCCCATCAGAGGGCACAATGGACTTGTACAATGTTTCTGTTACCAATGCAGACCACCTTGCCAGCACTACAGGATGCTGAGGTGACTATTCAGCATCTGTACTCAGGTGGTATCAGGCTCCTGACAGTCTGTGTGTCCCCCCAAAAGGCAGTTTAGCTCTCTGAACCTGAGTACACCCTGGTGTTTCAGTAGCTTTGATGAGAATTAAGTCAAGACATAATTGGGATCGGTGTGGTTGCCCAGGCCTCCAATCTCAGAATTTAGAAAGCTAAGGCAGGAGAATCAGACAGTTCTAGACCAGCCTGGGCTACAGTTTGAGATGCTGCCTCAAAGATGAAGAAACACAAGCTGAATCATTGGACATGTCAAACCCCACCATGCCTGGTGCTTCTAAAAGCCTTTATAATTGTGAGCTACTTTTGTTATCCTATGATGCTTTGGCCAAATACAGGGACCCTGCAGCTACCCCTGCCTGGCTCAGCCTCCTAGTGTGTGCCCACAGAGTGGACTCCTAATTTCTGGCTTCATGTGTCATGGTTTATGTACTGTAACCATGGATATCCTTGCTCAAGTCACTTTGTACTTTGTGACCTCAGAAGAACTTGGGATCAAATTTCACTATAGTGTAATAGAATAGACAGGCTGAGGGGTGGGAACGCAAGGTCTTTGCAAATGAGGCTAGCCCAAGACCTCTCACCTGTACAGTGGTTGTCACAAGGCCTTCTGCCTGTCAATTACACCCACCACCACCCTTCCATTGCTGTTGTCAAGAGAATCTGTTGTAAGAGATTCTGGCACAGACTTTCTGGGCCTGGACAGAGGTTCAAACCCAAAGTCCCACAGAATCACACAGGTGATTGTATTATGTTTATGCTGATTGACCTAGGGCCAAGGCATATGATTCGCTAGCTCTTTCATCTGATCTCAACCCATCTGTTGAGCTGTGCAGCTTGATATCTTTTCTCAGAGCAACATTTTCTCTGTCTCCTGGCAGCTCCAATAACTCTGGCATCTGTGTCTGCTCTGAGATGTTCCTGAATTTTCTTAACCTTGTAGTCATGCCCACACTTCATATTTGCCTTTTGCCAATCAGCTTTTTATTAAACTCATAGGCAGGACACATATTTACAACATTACAAGTATAATCCTACTACAAGCATCACTAAGGAAACATGGCTCTCTGGCCGGAGTGATGGTTTTGTGAGTAAAGTGAGGACATTAGTTCAGATCTTCAGCAGCCACATCAAAGCAAGGCACAGTAGCATCTAACTATAACCCCAGCCCTGGAGACAAGTTGATGCTGGAGCAGGCTGATCAACCAGTCTAGAGAAATGGTTGAGTTCCAGTTTCAGTGACAGACCCTGTCTCAGGAGAACTAGGTGGAGAGTTAAATGAACAAAACACCTAATGTTGATGTCTGGCCTCCGCTTATTGTACACAACAACACACACATTCTCTCTCCTTCTCTCGGGTGTGATAGGCTAAGCCTACAATCCTATCACTTGGAAAGCAGAAAAAGAGGTTCTGACATTTATGGCCAGCCTGGCTACAAAGTAAATTCATGTCCAACATGGTCTACATGAGACCCTGTTTAATAAAACAAACAAACAAACAACAGACATGAAGTGCATTTGGAAGAGATCTTGGAAAGAACAGCAGGCATTACAGAGATGACAGGTGAGTCAGCATACCTTAGCACACAGTGTTCAGATGGTAACCCCTGGGCAGATGGCTATCCCCAGGTCTGCTAACCTCCCAAAGCCAGCGCACAGTTTCAACATGGAAATTTGGGGGTGCATACCTGCAGGCTGTCAGCCAGATTTCACAACATAGTCATTATATATTTCTTCCTCTCAATGACCCTTCAGAGGCCATTTTGCTGTCACCATTATTATGTGAGAAGGAAATACATAGAACTCAGTTTTCAGCCATCTGCTCCCTGAGCTGGAATTGATCCTACTCTGGCCTGGGCATAGGTAGGGACACTGGAGATGCACATAGAGTATTTTCTACAGAGCTTGGGCAGTGGTGTTTCATCCATACTCAGTTACTCACTCACTGAAGGGAATAGAGTGAGACCAGGCACCAGCCCACACTTGCTTCAGCTGAGAAGTTCTGCTCCATTTCCACACTGCCTGGGCTGCACAACAAGTAAAGGAATCTGGTCTCGGGACAGACAATACCAAGCCAGACCCCGGGCTCAGTGCCTTTAGCTGTCCTCTCTCCTGCGACCCAGTTCCTGTAGTTTTTGCCTCTAAACATTTTTTGCTTATAACTCTACCAAAGTCCCTGTTGAGGTGACTGCTCAGTGTCTCAGGCTTTAAGTAGCTAGCTGGTTTTCTGTCAGAATAACCCTATACCTGTGTATGGCTCTGCTGGTTCATGCAGGAAACAGAGAATCCCATCCAGGCAAGAGCCCAGAGGACATGAATAGACAGAGTCAGCAGCTTGTGTCAAGAGGTATGTCTTCATTCTGAAAGTGTTTCTTCTCCACACATAGCTCAGATCTCCACACACATAACCACTGCTGGGCAAGCTTCATTGAATACCCATGAGATCAAGGCATGCCCTCTCTCTCTAGATCCCTATTTCTTTCTTTTTTTTTGCTTCATTTGTTTACAGTGCTGGGCATCAAACCCAGGCCTCACATGAGCTGGAGGGAGAGGTGCTTTACCCTAAAAAAAGTCTCCAGCTCCCAGAGAGATAAAAAAAAAAGTTGAGTGATATAGAAAGGCCAGAGCTTGGGACTGAGCCAAGCCTCTGTGCTGACCATGGGACCAGAAGGGCAGGGTGACTGCTCATCTCTTCATCCCTGGTCTGGCTCCCTTGTCTTAACCTCAGAGATTTATAGGCAGGTAGAGCTCTAAAAAATACTTGGAAGACTTGGTGTGCCAGCATGAGAGTAGGGGAGGCTCCCTGGGCAGTTGCCAGGTATGTCTTGAAACTAGTTTTCCTTGTAAACCAACAATCTTTTAGGCAAGGACTTTCTACCTTCAATACCTTGTTTATCTTTTAAAGAACAACATGGATTTTGTAAGAAATTACATAGATTAGGATAAAGAAGTCAGTAGTAGTCTATGAATAATGTTCTTTTGCCCCTAGAAAGCTTCATCTCAGGTGTGTGTGTGAGTGTAATTTCTATATATGATATAAAAGTGACTGGAAAAGTGAATCCCATCAGGCTGCTCTTAAGTCAAAGGAAACCCCATTAGAGATTCACACACACACACACACACACACACACACACACACACAGACACACACACACACAGACACACACACAAACATATACATGGCTGATTTAGCTGATCCAACACACAGTAACATGCTTCCTAGGAAGAAAAAGAAAATGGGTCAACTCAAATATTTATAAATATTCCTTCTGTAACTAGAATAATAGCTAAAAAAGTTTCCACCAAGCAGTGGAAAGTGAAGTGTGGAATACAATATGGAAACTAGGAACATGCTCAAAGGGTAGCCACTGGAGCCAGGCTCTGCTAACCAGCCCTGGACCTTCATCACTCCCCTGGAGTCCAGCTGAAGTGGTTCATTTCACTGAACATGAAAAATGGGGACAAGTAAATGTGTGAGCTGAAGTTAGGACCAGTTCCATGTAGAGGTATTAGAGGGGAGAGCCTCAGCTTACACCATGAGAGAACTTTTAGAGGGATATAATACCTAGACCCATCAGTCTGTACGGCCCACAGGTACTAAAGAATCTCTATTCCTCAGCCCCTCACATCTCTGGCACTAACACTAATGTGTGTCGCAGAAGCCCAGTGAACACCATCTTTGGCAAGGAAATGAACATTCTGCCTCCAAAGTGAGTAGTCATCACCAAGGCAGGGTCTTCAGATTATTACACACTGTTTCAAGAGGAGCTCATTGTGCCTAGTCCAAGCTTCCATGGATAAAGCCTATCAGCTGATAAGCCCTGGGTACACGAGAGAAGACTCAGCCAGTCCCTCATTCAAAGGAAAGAATGAGCATGTAAAGAAAACATGCCCAGCCTCTCTTCTCATTAACACTTTAGACATCAAAGAAAAATCAAAAGCCGTAAACCCATTAAAGAAAAATGAAGTCACAAAAGTGACCCATCCAGCGGGATTGGTTTTTTGTTAGGCTCGGGAAGACTCCTCCTGAAATACCAATGGGGGTGAGAGAGAAAGAAGACCAAGCATATTAAGAAAGACAGAGTCTGTCTGAGTAGTGTCAAGGTCTCATTTATTGAAGATAATAAAGGGTTTATATGCCCGCAGGAGCAGCAGGAAGGGAGAGAGTAGAAAAAAGTGCTGAGAGTGGAAAAAGTTTACAGAAGCAAGAGCGGAGAGTTTCAAGGTCTGGGAGGGCTGGTGGGGCAGGCTGATAGGATTTGCACAAGCAAGGGCTGAAAGTCTCAAGGTGGGGGAGGGCTGGCTGTTCCTTTGGCCACTGTGCTACTTTGAAAGTACCTCCTGTGGTTATGGGGGAATGTTTGTGAAGACAGTTTTGCCAGACTCCAGGTGCTGTTTGCTTAGAGCAACAGGGGGCTATTGTTCCAGATGCTTTTGTTGTTCCTAACAATTCGCCCTTTCCTTTAAAGAACAAATTCTCCAAAGGGTGGTTGTGAGAGAACATCCTGTCTCAGGCTATATGGAGGGCAACCTTACCACTGGTAACATGCCTTGTTGAGCTGGTCAGTATGACCTCTGCATGTTGTGCCCTCAGGGTAAGCTCCATACTATTCCCTTCATTGGGTAATCTCTAGCTGTTCCCAGTTGTCAGGGAAGAAGCTTATGGAACTGAAGCCCTCTCCCAGGAAGGACTGCTTTGCACTCTGTAGGATCTTCTTGAGCCTCTAAGCGATGGTAATGCACCAAGGCCGAATTTTTGTCAAAATAGAATCTATCGGATCCTTTACAAAACATGTTAGGCACTGAAAAGCCCAAGGGCCAAAGGAAATAATCAAAAGTAATCCAAACAGGACTCTCGAAGAAATCATGTCGCCATTCCTCGATCTCTTCTTGATGTTTTTTAATTTGATCTCTAACAATACCAGACCTGTTGGCATAAAAACAGCATTTTTCCTGCAAGGTTAAGCATATGCCGCCTCTATCAGCAGTCAGTAGGTCCAGACCTCTGCAGTTCTGCAGGACCAGTTCAGCTAATGTGTCTATTTGATCTTGGAGATCTTTGACAGATTGATAAACTTTAGTAACATCATTAGCCAAGTGTTGTGAAAGCTTAGAGTAAGAGGAGACTGCAGTAGCCAATCCTGCAGTTCCGGTCCCTAAGGCACCACAGTCAACACTATGGCTAGAAAACTGGGGTTTCTGTAATGCTAATATCTTTCCTCCTTGGCAATCACAAGGAGGGCCAAATAAGGTCATAATAATGGCCTCAGGGTCCACAAGTTGATCAAATCCAGCCATAATCAAGGTGAATCTCAGGAGCAGGCTCCATAAACAAAAGGTCCAAGGATGTATCATTCTTCTGTAAGGAAGCAAAATAAAAGAAAGAATTCTCAGGGCTTTTCCCTGGATTCACTCAGGTTTTGTTAGCTATTTTATTAGCTGCAGAATCTCTCTGTACGTCTTCAGTTTCAAATTTATCATATAGTTTAATCAGCCATTCTGGCAACCATCTGGCTCCCCCTTATTTAGAATTATAAATACAGGCTGAACCTTTTCCCCAAATATTCACTGGGTCAGGGCCATTCCATTTGCCTGTTAATGGATCTTTCCATAAAGCTTGAGCATAATCTGTTTGTATGGTAGGATGCCAGAGGTGCTCCACAGCAGATTTGCCATTAATGTCCACTGTCAGAAAATTTAAAACAAAAAGGGCATGTGATAACAAAACTTTACTATTTCCTTTAAAGGAATATAATGTCTCTTGTGAAGCAAGCTTAAGGGTATTTTTTAGAGTTTGATGAGCCCGTTCCACTATGCCTTGTCCCTGTGGATTGCAAGGAATCCTAGTAATGTGTTTTATATTCATCTGGGAACAAAAGTGCTTAAACTTTTGGCTAATATATCCAGGCCCATTGTCAGTTTTTATCACTGTTGGCTGTCCCATAACAGAAAAAACATACATAAGGTGATTTATAACATCCTTTGTGGCCTCCCCAGAATGGGTGGAAGCGCAAATGATTCCACTAAAGGTATCAATGGTAACATGTACAAACTTTAATTTACCAAAGGATGGAATATGAGTAACATCCATTTGCCATAGCTGTCCTGGAACTAATCCTCTAGGATTCACCCCAACATGGGGTTCTGGAAGTAGGGTCAGACAATTTTTACAATTCTTAATGATCTGTCTCGCCTGCTCCCTAGTGATGGAAAATTTTAAACACAGGGTGTGGGCATTAAGATGATGAATAGCATGAGCTTCTTGAGCGAGGAACAATGAATCAACTGTCTGTGAAAGGGCAGCAATGCAGGTAGCCAAATCAGCAAGTTCATTGCCTTGAGTTAGAGGCCCTGGCAGGCCAGAATGGGCCCGAATATGTCCCTCATAAAAGAAATATGAGCACTGCCTAATAAGCTTTTGTATCTCAAAAAACAGCTGAAAGGTGGGTGTGGTTGGCTGAATGACATGGAACCATTTCCAAAACCTGCAAAGCTCTCACAACATAATGACTATCTGAATACAAATTAAATGGGCAGGTCTTTAATAATTGAAAAACATGACACACAGTAAACAATTCGACCAACTGGGCAGATTTAAAGGTGGTGTGTATAAAATGAGGCTCACCCTTTATAACATACGATGCTTTACCAGTTTTGGAACCATCAATAAAAACAGTTAGAGCCTCATGAATAGGTTTCATTGAGGTATTTTTTTTAGGAAAATAAAGGAGGTAACATTTAAAAATTGAATAAGCCTGTCACTAGGCATATGAGTGTCAAATACTCCCTGAAATTCAGTACATAGAATAGCCCATTCATCTTGTCTCTGTTGTAACCAGGTAATCTGTTCCCTAGAATAAGGAGTAATAATATCAGGGTCTCTGCCAAAATATCGAACTGAAGTCCTGAACCCCAAAAATGTAAGTTGAGAAATCAAAAGAGGATAGAAAGGGAGCACTTTAGATTGGGAGGCAGAGGAATGTATCCACAGCAGGGGCCTCCCCTTTTGCCATAGCAAGCCAATGGGTGTAAAATCAGTAGCAAATACAATTAAGTAAAGGGTCATGGAGGGGTCAAAGTAGCCTATATTTTGTTGTGTGATAGCCTCTTCTAACTTTATCAAGGCTTTCTCAGCCTCTGGTGTAAGTTTTCTAGAGGAGCTAGGATCCGAGTCTCCCTGTAAGACATTAAACAAGGGTCTTAGATCTTTTTGAGATAAGGGTACAGCCAGTTTATGTCTCTGAGAAGTTTTTGAAAATCATTTAAACAAATTAATTTATCCCTTCCGATTGGAATCTTTTGTGCATGAATCAAATTAGGTTCCAATTGAAACCCCCAAAACAGGAAGGGGTAACAGGTTTGTACTTTTTCTGGAGATATAAGAAATCCTTGGTCTTGTAGTGCTTTACCTATTGTCTGAGCCACCGGACATGTTCTCTGGCAAAATGCCCAGGTTGTCCACATTTAAAACAGTTTCTAGAAATGGATGTCTGTTTCATCTTTAGGGAGGATTGGGTTTGGGTTTTCAGCATTGCTCCCATGGCCAAATTAATGGATTTGGAAATTTTATGTTCAAAAGAATCTACATCATTACAAAGTTTAATCATGCCATTAAGGTCTAGTGTTTTAGTCTTGCCCCTCAGTGCAGCTTTACAGGCTGCATTAACATTTCTGTAGCTAATTGTCTAACTATAATATTATCCATGTCTTCATTGCCTGATATTCTCTCTGCTGCCTCTAGCAGCCTAGCAACAAACCCTGAATATGGCTCATTGTTGCCTTGAACAATCTTTGAAAGAGAGGTGGTCATTGCTCCTGCAGCAGGTATGGCTCTCCACGCAGCCAAGGCTGTCTGAGCAGTTTGGATTAACATTCCTGAAGGGAGTCTGTGTTGTTTTTCCTCAGAGGCATATTTAACTCTCCCTGTAATCTTATCAGAAGACCATGACGCCATTTGAGCATTCTTTCTATTTATAGCAGCCTGAGCCTCAGCCTTGTCTATAAATTTGGGCTTCCAGGTTAAATATTGGCTTCTGGTTAAGACTGATTGCACAATCTTGTTCCATTCATGAGGGAATAGATGCCCTCCTCCTCCTTGTCCCTCTAATATTGATAAAGTAAAAGGAGTATTAATCCCATAATTTTTGTCTGCTGAATGTAATTCCTTAACATGTTTAAATTTCAGTTTTTTATATACAATCTGAGAATTGCCCTGGCCTTCCTGTGCCTCCTCTCCCTTCTCCTCAGAATCAGAGGAGCCCTGGTCCTGTCCTTCATCCTACTCTTCAATAGTGTCCACTTCTCTTTCCTTATCCTGGGACTGGGAACCACCCTCTCCTGCCTGGCCCCGGGATCGGGAGCCAGAGTGAGTCATTATAGGAAAGGAGAGGGAGACAGTTCATGCCTTGTTTTAGATTTACCTTGAGAGATTCTGGGTTCTAGGGTTAGACCCAGGCATTCAGTTTAAGTATCCAGTAGATAAGATTTGTCCTGGCTTACCCAGACATGCCCAGGTTTCCCGTCCCTCCCCACACAAGCACAAGCCTGTGATCAGGCAGATAGTAAAAGGTTGCTAAGAAACCATCAGATAACAAGAAGCTACGTGACCGGGACTGCATACCACAAGAAGCCTGTAATCAGAGACTCCCCCCTCCCAGCAAGCGACTATTTCTTCCCGCCATTTCTCCCCGCCACTAAGCCCTCATCCAATAAGTAAGAGTTGTTGTTTAAATGAGCAAATGATTTCTCTGTTTTCCCTATAACCACGCCTTTTGCTTCTGTAAGCCTGCTTCCCGCTTCCCCTACGCTATAAAAAGTCCCTGAACAAAAGCCTCAGCCCGCCAGTTAGCTCCCCGAGTTACTGCCACCCGGAGGTAACTTTGCCCCCATTAAAACCTCTTGCTGTTGCATCTGAATGGTCTCGGTTCGTTCTTCGGGTATTGGGGTCTCATCCTGAAGGAAAGTCCTCCCCGGAGGTCTTTCATTTTGGTGCATTGGCCGGGAATTGAGACCCCCGCCCACGGACTGCCGACCCACCATCAGGAGGTAAGCTGGCCAGCGGACGTTCTATAATTCTGTAATTGTCTGAGTCTGAGTCTGTGTGTGTTCCTCTGAATCTGTGGATTCGATCGGATCCATCTGTACCTGGCCTGGCGGAGAGGTTTGAAGGGCCTGACGGGGCCGGACTTCACTCCCGCAGCCCTGGAAGACGTTCCACGGGCCTCTGGAGTCCACCGGACTCATCTGTCTGGAGCCCGATTTTTTGGGGATCAACCCGTATCGGAAGGATACATGGTCCTGGTGGGAGACGAGGGGACCGGGCCCTCAGAACAGCCTCCCTCTGAGTTTCTGCTTTCGGTTTTACCCCAGAGTTGTGCAGCGCGTGTCTGTGTTCTGTGTTGTATTGTGGGATTTCTGTGTTTAATACTAACACTAGAGATGAGGCAGACAGTAACAACTCCCTTGAGCCTCACCCTGGACCATTGGTCTGAGGTCCGTGAAAGGGCCAGTCACCAAGGAGTCGAAGTGAAGAAGAAGAAGTGGATTACATATTGTAAGACAGTATGGGTAGAGATGAATGTTGGGTGGCCCAGAGAGGGAACTTTTAACTTGAATACCATTTCACAGGTGGAGAGCAAAGTTTTTGTTCCAGGACCACGTGGCCATCTGGATCAGGGCCCTTACATTGCCATGTGGAGGCTACTAGCCACGGATCCACCCGCGTGGGTCTGCCCATTTGTTCACCCTCCCTCAACCACACCCCATATCCTCCCTAATACCTCTTCCCCACCATCTGCCCATCCCCCTTCCTCCTCCCTTTATCCCACCGCTTCCCCACCATCTGCCCCCCCTTCTTCCTCCCTTTATCCTGTTCTCCCACGTTCAGACCCTCCCAAGAAACCTACCCCTGTTCTTCCCTCCGACCCGAACTCCCCCTTGATTGATCTTTTAACTAACAATTCCCCACCCTACCCTGGAGGTAGGCCAGCCGAAGTTCCTGCACCAGTCGAGACCCCTGCGGATTCTCCGATAGCTGGACAGCTGAGAGAAAGGAGGAACAGCCCAACACCAGTATCCCAGGCCTTCCCACTCTGGGAGGGTCCGAATGGCCGGCTGCAGTACTGGCCATTCACAGCCTCAGACCTCTATAACTGGAAACAACATAACGCCCTGTTTACCAAGGATCCGGTGGCCTTGACTAACTTGATTGAGTCTATTCTAGTTACCCACCAACCCACGTGGGATGATTGCCAGCAGCTCCTGCAGGTTCTCCTGACCGCGGAGGAGAGACAGAGAGTTTTCCTAGAGGCATGGAAGCACGTGCCTGGGGAAGATGGCTGCCCCACCCAGCTGCCAAATGTATTAGATGAGATTTTTCCCTTGACTCGTCCTGACTGGGACTTCACCACTCCGGCAGGTAGGGAGCGCCTACGCCTCTATCGTCAGTTGCTCCTAGCGGGTCTCCGAGGGGCGGCACACCATCCCACTAATTTGGCTCAGGTGAAGCAGGTAGTTCAAGGGAAAGAGGAAACTCCGTCTTCTTTTTTAGAAAGACTGAAAGAAGCATACCGAATGTATACCCCTTATGACCCTGAGGACCCAGGCCAAGCCGCTAGCGTGACATTGTCCTTTATTTGGCAGTCTAGCCCAGACATTAGAAATAAGTTGCAGAGATTAGAAAGATTGCAGGGGTATACCTTATCAGACTTGTTGAAGGAAGCAGAGAAGGTGTTCAATAAGCGAGAGACACCAGAAGAGAGAGAAGAAAGAATGTGGCAGAGGCAAGAAGAATGGGTTAGAAAAAGGAACAGGGAATTAAGTAGAGTCCTGGCCACAGTAGTCTCGCAGGGACAGAATAGAGAGGGAGCTAGGCAAGGAGAATGAAGGAAGGCCCCGTTAGACAAAGACCAGTGCGCTTACTGCAAAGAAAAAGGCCATTGGGCCCGTGACTGCCCAAATAAGCCACAAGGCCCTCGGAAATCCAGACCCCCCCCATCTCTCTCCTTAATTTAGAAGATTAGAGGGGTCAGGGCCAGGAGCCCCCCCCCCCCGAGCCCAGGCTAACTCTAAATGTCAGGGGGCAACCAGTCACCTTCTTAGTAGACACCGGAGCCCAACACTCAGTCCTGACTCAAGCCTTAGGACCCCTCAGCAACCAATCTGCCTGGGTCCAGGGGGCGACTGGAAGCAGGAACTACCGGTGGGCGACTGAGAGAAAAGTCCAACTAGCAACTGGTAAGATGACTCATACATTTTTACATGTGCCTGAATGTCCCTATACCTTATTGGGACGAGACTTTCTGACTAAGCTTAAAGCCCAAATCCACTTTGACACGGAAGGAGCCACTGTAATGGGCCCTCAGGGAACACCCCTGCAGGTACTGACTTTGCAACTAGATGAAGAGTACAGACTCTATGAAAGAGAGGGGTCGACGGGACAAGGTATGACTGACTGGTTAAAGGAATTTCCACAGGCCTGGGCGGAGACTGGGGAAACAGGAATGGCACACCGACAACCTCCCCTTGTCATTCAGTTAAAAGCGACTGCCACCCCAGTCTCCATCAAGCAATACCCAATGTCCCAAGGGGCTTATCAGGGCATAAGGCCTCACATAAGACGACTCCTTGACCAAGGGATTCTCACCCCCTGTCAGTCGCCTTGGAACACACCTCTCCTTCCCGTAAAAAAACCAGGGACCAGAGATTACCGGCCAGTACAGGACTTAAGAGAAGTAAATAAGAGAACGGAGGATATTCATCCCACTGTGCCCAACCCCTACAACCTGCTGAGTGCTCTTCCACCCTCACACATATGGTATACGGTACTGGACTTAAAGGATGCTTTCTTCTGTTTGAGACTGCACCCTGAGAGTCAACTGCTTTTTGCCTTTGAATGGAAAGACCCTGACCTCAGACTCTCAGGACAGTTGACTTGGACTAGGCTGCCTCAGGGGTTTAAAAACAGCCCCACCCTGTTTGATGAAGCCGACTTCCGAGTTCAACACCCGTCCTTGACACTCCTCCAGTATGTTGATGATCTTCTTCTAGCCGCAACTACAGAGGAGGACTGCATGAAAGGTACTCAGGCCCTTCTAGAGGAATTGGGACAGAAAGGGTATCGAGCCTCAGCCAAGAAGGCGCAAATATGCCAGAGACCGGTCAATTACCTAGGATACCAACTGCGGGATGGCCAGAGGTGGTTGACTGAAGCACGTAAGCAAACCATCCTCAACCTCCCTATCCCGGACTCTCCCCGCCGACTAAGAGAATTTATGGGAACCACTGGGTTCTGCCGCTTGTGGATACCTGGATTTGCCGAATTGGCAGCTCCCTTATACTCCCTCACTAAGAAAGGCACTCTATTCCAATGGGGTGAAGAACAACAAAGAGCCTTTGAGGACATTAAAAAGGCCCTGCTAGAGTCCCCAGCACTGGGGCTCCCAGATATGACAAAACCCTTTGAACTATTTGTAGATGAAAAACAAGGCTTTGCAAAGGAAGTACTGACTCAGAGGTTGGGACCATGGAAACGCCCAGTGGCTTACCTGTCACAAAAACTCGACCCAGTTGTCGCTGGATGGCCACCTTGCTTGCGCATGGTGGCCGCTATTGCCATCCTGATCAAAGATGCAGGGAAATTGACTCTAGGACAGCCCCTGACCATCCTGGCCCCTCACGCGGTGGAAGCTCTGGTCAGACAACCTCCCGACCGGTGGCTGGCCAACGCCCGAATGACTCACTATCAGGCCATGCTCCTAGACACAGATCGGGTACAGTTCAGTCCTGTGGTGGCTCTCAATCCCGCCACCCTGCTTCCTCTGCCCGATGAAACTAAGCCTGAGCCACATGACTGCCTCCAAATCCTGGCTGAAGTGCATGGTGCCCGTCAGGACTTGACAGATCAACCTCTCTCGGATGCGGATTTTACCTGGTATACGGATGGCAGCAGCTTCCTGAGAGATGGAGAACAAAAGGCAGGGGCCGCAGTGACAACCGAGAACGAGGTCATCTGGTCAAAGGCACTATCACCTGACATGTCGGCGCAGAGAGCAGAGCTCATCGCCCTGACTCAGGCCCTCCAGATGGCTGAAGGTAAAAAGCTAAATGTTTATACTGACAGCAGGTACGCTTTTGCGACGGCTCACATACATGGTGAGATTTATAGGAGGAGAGGACTACTCACCTCAGAAGGAAGAGAGATTAAAAACAAGGCAGAAATACTGGCTCTTCTTAGAGCCCTATTTCTACCCCAGAAGCTAAGCATCATACACTGTCTGGGACACCAATGAGGCGACAACCCTATAGCAAGAGGCAACCGCCTGGCTGACTCTACAGCCAAAGAAGCAGCACTAAGACAGACTGAGTCAGGCCATGCCCTTGCCTTAGAAACCCACCCGTCAAGGCAACGGGAACCTATGAAATACAGTTCAGAGGATCATGAGTTGGCAAAAAAATAGAGGCTACATGGGATCCAGAGGAGCAAGCCTGGATGGTAGATGGTAAGACTGTTATGCCCACTTCTTACACCAAATACATTATCCAGTTCTTGCACTCTCTGACACATCTGAGCAAGAAAAAAATGAAGACTTTTAGATACTGAAAACCAATTCGTCGTGCTCCTCAACCAGGATAAGGTACTCCAACAGGTGACTGTTAGTTGCCCAGCTTGCGCACAGGTAAATGCCGGAAAGACTCATCTGGTCCCAGGAGTGCGCGCCAGGGGGCACCGACCGGGAGTACATTGGGAAATAGACTTCACTGAGGTAAGGCCTGGACTGTATGGTTACAGATACTTGCTGGTGTTCATAGACACTTTTTCAGGATGGGTAGAAGCTTTTCCAGCGAAGCATGAAACCTCGAATGTGGTGACTAAAAAACTGCTGGAAGAGATCTTCCCCAGGTATGGAATGCCCAAAGTCTTGGGTACTGACAACGGGCCAGCCTTCGTCTCCCAAGTAAGTCAGAAAGTGGCCAGATTATTGGGGATTGATTGGAAATTGCACTGTGCGTATCGACCCCAAAGTTCAGGCCAGGTAGAGCGCATGAATAGAACAATTAAGAAGACTTTAACTAAATTAACGCTTGCAACTGGCTCTAGAGTGTTGTAGTACGTTTTTCCCGGCCTGTATGGGTCCGGAGATTTGTGACCTGGCACGCGTGTGGTGCCGGCGGTGTGGAGCCTGGTCTGTGCGCCTGCAGCTTTTGCCCCCCAAAAGAAATGAATCACATGCTTATATACTTTAACACTGTTTGGCCCATATCTTAAGCACATTACTAGCTTGCTCTATCTTCTTAAATCAACCCATTTCCATGAATCTACCCACCACGTGGCTTGCAGCCCGTGGCTCACCTGAATTCCTACATGCTTCTTCTTCGGGGGACAGATGGCGACTAGTAAACTCCACCCCTTCTTCCTACCTGGCTGCCTCTGATTCTCCACCCACTTCTACGGTGCTCTGCATGAGTCCAAACAGTTTTTATTTATATCGTACAGAGAACATTCCACCACACTAGAGATTGGGTGCTCCTCCTCCCCTTAGCAGTTTATAGAGCCCAGAAAACCCCGGGACCCCATGGTTTAACCCCGTTTGAGATACTATACGGAGCCCTCCCTCCTATTGTAAACTTCCTTGATCCTGATATTTCTGCTTTTGCTGACCACTCCTCCCTTGAAGCCCACCTAAGGGCGCTCCAGATAGTGCAGAAAGAAGTGTGGAAACCTCTGGCTGCAGCCTACCGTGACCAGCTAGACCGACCTGTGACACCACATCAGTTCCAGTTCCGTCTGGGTCCGCAGACATCAAACCAAGAACCTCGAGCCTCAGTGGAAAGGGCCCTACACTGTTCTCCTGACCACCCCCATGGCCCTGAAGGTTGACGGTATCTCAGCCTGGGTCCACACTTCTCACATTAAACCGGCGCACCTGGACTCCAACATCCAGGAGGATCCTGATGCAGTGCAGAGATGGAAGGCCCAATGCACTCAGAATCCACTCAAGATAAGACTCATACGTACTTAGTCCTTTTAGTCCTATTCCTGCTGTTCCAAGTTCCTCTGGGAGCCCCAGAGTCCCCCTACCAGGTGAAGTTACTGACGTGGCAGGTATTGTCCCAGACTGGGGAGGTTGTCTGGGAAATCTCACAACAGCATGCGCTGTATACTTGGTGGCCAGACCTCTCTCCCGACTTTTGCCATCTGGTGGCTGGGGTCGATGGGTACTGGGACATTCCTGATGTGTCCCTACAAAACCTCAACCGAAGTATCCACCCCGGCCGCGCGTCCCTACCTGGCTGCAGGTCCCCCTCTAATCACTGTAAGTTAGCTCAATTAGATTTCTATGTCTGCCCCAGAGACGGGAGGTCCCGTGGTAAAGCTAGAGAATGTGGAGGGGCCGACTATTATTATTGTGCAGCCTGGGGATGCGAAACAACAGGGTCTGCCTATTGGAACCCAACTTCCTCTTGGGACTTGATTACAGTCCATAGAGGGTACCCTAAAGAATATGGAGTAGAACAACATGGAAGGTGGGGGGAGGAAAAATGCGGGGAAGGGAGATTTGGGGGACGACAACATAAGTATAAGGCAGGACTCTCGCTCCCGCTAAACATCTCTTTCACCCCCGCTGGAAAGAAATTCACTGACTGGGGAACAGGCCGTATGTGGGGACTAAGATGGCATGAATATGGAGATGACCGAGGAGTTCTGTTC
>PVIH01024883.1:0-21792 GCA_004025045.1 Sigmodon hispidus | reverse complement strand
AATTCTTGAGCTCTTTATATATCTTAGAGATCAGTCCTCTATCACTTGTAGGGTTGGTGAAAATCTTTTCCCATTCTGTAGGCTGGTGTTTTGTCCTATTGACAGTGTCCTTGGCTTTGCAGAAGCTTCCCAGCTTCAGGAGATCCCACTTATTGATTGTTGGTCTTAGTGCCTGTGCCACTGGTGTTATATTTAAGAAGTGGTGGCCTGTGCCAATTTGTAGAAGTGTATTTCCCACTTTCTTTTCTATCAAGTTCAAAGTGGCTGGGTTTAAGTTGAGGTCTTTGATCCACTTGGATTTCAGTTTTGTTCAGAGTGACAGGCTCAGATCTATTTGCATTTTCTACACACTTCCATCCAACTATGCCAACACCATTTGTTAAATATACTATCTTTTTTCCATTGAATGTTTTGGGCATCTTTGTCAAAGATCAGGTGTTCATAGGTTTTTGGGTTAATGTCTGGATCCTCAGTTCTATTCCATTGGTCCACAAGTCTGTTTTTATGCCAGTACCAGGCTGTTTTTATTACTGTAGCTCTATAGTATAGCCTGAAGTCAAGGATGGTGATACCTCCTGAGGTTCCTTTGTTGAGTAAAATTGTTTTACCAATCCTGGCTTTCCTGTTATTCCAAATGAAATTGAGTATTGTTCTTTCAAGGTCCAAAAAATATTGTGTTGGGATTTTGATAGGCAGTGCATTGAATCTGTAGATTGCCTTTGGTAGAATTGCCATTTTTACTATGTTGATCCTACCAATCCAGGAACATGGGAGAGCTTTCCATTTTCTAATATCCTCTTCAATTTCTTTCTTCAATGATTTAAAATTTTTGTCAAATAGGTCTGTTACTTCTTTGGTTATAGTTACTCCAAGGTATTTAATACTATATGTAGCTAATATGAAGGGTAATGTTTCTCTTAGTTCTTTTTTAGCTCTTCTATCTTTAGTGTATAGAAGGGCTACTGATTTCTTTGAGTTAATCTTGTATCCTGCTACATTGCTGAAGGTGTTAATCAGCCGAAGAAGTTCCTTGGAAGAATTTTGTGGGTCACTTATGTATACAATCATATCATCTGCAAATAGAGATAGCTTCACTTCTTCTTTTCCAATTTGTATGCCCTTAATCTCTTTTTGTTCCCTTATTGCTTTAGCTAAAACTTTGATAACTATATTGAATACAAAAGGGGAGAGAGGACATCCTTGTCTAGTTCCTGACTTTAGTGGGATTGCTTTGAGTTTTTCTCCATTAAGTTTGATACTGGCTGTCAGCTTCTTGTAAATCGCCTTAATTATGTTTAGGTATTTTCCTTGTATTCCTGATCTCTCCAGGGCTTTAATCATAAAGGAGTGTTGGATTTTGTCAAAGGCTTTTTCCGCATCTAAGAATATGATCATGTGGTTTTATTCCTTTAATTTGTTTATATGATGGATAACATTTACAGTTTTTTGTATGTTAAACCAGTCCTGCATTTCTGGAATGAAGCCTACTTGGTCATGGTGGATGATATCTTTTATGCATTGTTGTATACGGTTTGCCAAAATTTTGTTGAGAATTTTCGCATCAATATTCATGAGGGAAATTGGTCTGTAATTTTCCTTCTTTGTTGTGTCTTTGAGTGGCTTGGGTATTAGGGTGACTGTGGCCTCATAAAAGGAATTTGGCAATATTCCTTCAGTTTCTACTGTGTGAAATAGTTTGAGGAGTAACGGTACTAATTCTTCTTTGAATGTCTGGCAAAATTCGGCACTGAAGCCATCTGGACCAGAGCTTTTATTTTATGGGAGGTTTTTAATAACAGTTTCAATTTCCTTAAGGGTTATAGGCTGGTTTAGGTAATTAATCTGATCTTCATTTAATTTTGATATATGGTACCTGTCCAGAAAGCTGTCCATTTCTTCTAGGTTTTCCATTTTTGTGGAATACAGATTTTCAAAATATGACCTGATAATTCTCTGTATTTCCTGGGGGTCTGTTCTTATGTCCCCCTTTTCATTTCTGATTTTGTTGATTTGGACACTCTCTCTCTGCTTTTTGATTAGTTTAGCTAAGGGCTTATCTATCTTGTTAACTTTCTCAAAGAACCAACTCTTAGATTCATTGATTCTTTGTATTGTTCTTTTTGTTTCAATTGTATTAATTCCAGCTCTAAGTTTGATTATTTCCTGCCATCTACTCCTTCTAAGTGAGTTCGCTTCTAATTGTTCTAAGGCTTTCAGCTGAGCTGTTAGGTCTTTAGTGTGGGATTTCTCAAGGTTTTTCATATAGGCATCTAGCACTATCAATTTTCCTCTTAAGACTGCTTTCATTGTGTCCCACAAGTTTGGATACATTGTAGATTCATTTTCATTGAATTCTAGGAAGACTTTGATTTCTTTCTTAATTTCTTCCTTGACCCAGAGATGGTTCAGCTCATTGATGTTTAGTTTCCATGAGTTGGTAGGCTTTCTTTGTGTGTTGATGTTGTTGACCTCTAACTTTAGGCCCTGGTGGTCCGATATGTTACAAGGGATTATTTCCATTTTTTTGTATCTGCTGATATTTGCTTTATGACCAATTATGTGGTCAATTTTGGAGAAAGATCCATGAGGAGCTGAGAAATATGTATATTCCTTTGCCTTTGAGTGGAAGGTTCTGTAGATATCTATGAAATCCCTTTTCATGATAACCTCATTTAGACTCCTTATTTCTCTGTTGAGGCTCTGTCTGGTTGATCTATCCAGGGTTGAAAGTGGGGTATTGAAGTCTCCCACTATTAGGGTGTAAAAATTGATGTGGGATTCGAGCTTTAGCAGTGTTTCTTTTACATATGTAGGTGCCCCTATATTAGGAGCATAAATATTTAAGATTGAAATCTCCTCTTGACCAATTTTTCCTTTGATGAATAAGTAGTGACCATCTTGGTCCCTTTTAATTGCTTTTAGCTTAAAGTCTACTTTGTTAGATATTAGGATTGCAACCACTGCTTGTTTCTTAGGACCATTTGACTGGAAAATCTTTTCCCAACCCTTTATTCTAAGCCTGTGTCTGTCTTTGCAGTTGAGGTGTGTTTCTTGTAGGCAACAGAAGGATGGCTTCTGTTGTTGTATCCATCTTGTTAGTGTGTGACATCTTATAGGAGAGTTGAGACCATTGATATTAAGGGAAATTAGTGACCATTGATTCATATTTCCAGCTATTTTTGATGGCAACTTGTTTGTATTTCCTTTCTCTAGGGTATTCTTCTGTGGACTTATTGATTTTGTGGGTGTATCTGAGGTCCTTAGGTTGGAGTTTTCCCTCTAATACTCTCTGTAGTGATGGGTTGGTAGATAGATTTTCTTTCAGTCTGACTTTGTCCTGAAATACCTTGTTTGCTCCATCTATGGTGATTGATGATTTTGCAGGGTATAGTATTCTAGTTTGGCAGCCATGCTGTTTTAGCGTCTGTATAACTTCTGACCAAGCCCTTCTAGCTTTCATCGTTTCCATTGAATAGTCAGGCGTTATTCTGATGGGTCTGCCTTTATATATGAGTTGGCCCTTTTCTTTTGCAGCTCTTAAAATTTTTTCTTTGTTCTGTATGTTTTGTGGCTTGATTATAATGTGGCGGGCTGACTTTTTTTGGGATCATATCTATTTGGTGTTCTGTAAGCTTCTTGTATCTTTATAGGCATTTCCTTGTTCAGGTTAGGGAAGTTGTCTTCTATGATTTTATTGAATATATTATTTGTGCCTTTGAGCTGGTATTCTTCTTCTTCTTCTATTCCTATTATTCTCAAATTAGGTCTTTTCATGGTGTCCCAGATTTCCTGAACATTTTGAGTTATGGCTTTTTTAGTTTTACTATTTTCTTTAACTGATATATCCATTTGAGCTACTGAGTCTTCCACTTCAGAGATTCTATCTTCCATCTCTTGAACTCTGTTTGGTATGCTTGTATCTGTAGTTCCAGCTTTTTTCTTCAGGTTTTCTATTTCCATCTTTGCCTCATTTTGTGCTTTTTTTTATTGCTTCTATTTCAGCTTTTATTTCAGCTTTTATTTCAGCTTTTAGTTCCTGGCATGTTTCTTTCACAGATTTGTTCATCTCTTCCAATTTTTTGTTTGTATTTTCTTCTATTTCCTTAAGGCTTTTTTTTCATATCTTCTTTGAGAGCTTCGATGATCATCAAAAAGGAATTTTTGGTGTTGCTTCCTTCTGTTTCCTCTTCATTGCTCAGTTCAGGTCTTGTATTTGTAAGATCGCCACTGTCTTCTGGAGTTACCATGTTGTCCTTTGTATTATTATGTAATTTTTTGCACTGACGTTTGCCCATGGCTTCAGTGGTTCACGATTAGATGGCTCTTGGTCAGTTGTGGCACTCGGATTTGTGTGCCTCCTGTCACCCCTCTGGTCAGGGTCTGAGTCTGTCCTTCAGAGACCCCTGTAGATGATGGCTTGCTCAGTTCGAGGTGGTGGTGGGTAGCCGTGCAGCTTCCCTCAGCAGGAGCTGCGGGTCTGGTGACCTGTAGAGTTTATCCACCCCTGCTCCAGAGTGCACTGGGACTCTGCAGACAGCACTTGGTCCCGGGAGCGGAACCTGAAGCTATGGGAGCTCAACTCTCCCTCCCAGGCTGGGATATAGGTGCTTGGGCCTAGTGACCCCTCATCGCCTCTGGGCGGGGTCTGAGTCTGTCCTTCAGAGACCCCTGCAGATGATGGCTTGCTCAGTTCGAGGTGGCGGTGGGTAGCCGTGCAGCTTCCCTCAGCAGGAGCTGCGGGTCTGGTGACCTGTAGAGTTTATCCGCCCCTAATCCAGTGTGTGCTGGGACTCTGCAGACAGCACTTGGTCCCGGGAGTGGAACCAAAAGCTATGGGACCATAAGTCTGTTTTTATTCCAGTACCAGGCTGTTTTTATTACTTTAGCTCTATAGTATAACTTGAAGTTGAGGATGGTGATGCTTCTGAGTCTTTTTTGTTGAGCAAAATTGTTATGGCAATCCTGGCTTTCCTGTTGTTTCAAATGAGGTTGAGTATTGTTCTTTCCAGGTCTGTAAAATATTGTGTTGGGATTTTGGTGGGCAATGCATTGAATCTGAAGATGGCTTTTAGTAGAATTGCCATTTTTACTATGTTGATCCTATCTATCCAGGAATATGGGAGATCTTTCCATTTTCTGATATGCTCTTCAATTTCTTTCATCAGTGATTTAAAATTTTTGTCAAATAGAACTGTTACTTCTTTGGTTATAGTTACTCCAAGGTATTTAATGCTATTTTTAGCTATTATAAAGGGTGATGTTTCCCTTATTTCTTTTTGAGCCCTTTTATCTTTAGTATATAGGAGAAATACTGGTTTCTTTGAGTTAATCTTGTATCCTGCTAAAATGTTGAAGGTTTTTATCAGCTGTGGAAGTTCCCTGGTAGAATTTTGTAGGTCACTTATGTATACAATCATATCATCTACAAATAGAAATAGTTTCACTTCTTCTTTTCCAATTTGGATCCCCTTAATCTCCTTTAAATCTCTTATTGCTTTAGCTAAAACTTCGAAAACTATATTGAATAGATAAGGTGAGAGAGAACATCTTGTCTAGTTCGTGATTTTAGTGGGATTGCTTTGAGTTTTTCTCCATTAAGCTTGATGCTGATTGTTGGCTTCTTGTAAATCACCTTTATTATAGTGAGATATTTTCCCTATACTCCTGATCCCTCCAGAGATTTTATCATAAAGAAGTGTTGGATTTTGTCAAAGACTTTTCAGCATCTAAGGATATGATCTTGTGTTTATTTTTCCTTTAGTTTGTTTATATGTTGGATAATGTTTACTGTTTTTTGTATATTAAACCATCCCTGCATTTCTGGGATGAAGCCTACTTGGTCATGGAGGATATTTTTTATATATTGTTGTATATGGCTTTCCAAAACTTTGTTGAGAATTTTAGCATCAATATTCATAAGGGAAATTGGTCTGTAATTCTACTTCTTTTTTGTTTTTTTGAATGGCTTGGGTATTAGGGTAATTTTGGCCTCATAAAAGAAATTTGGCCATATTCATTCAGTTTCTACTCTGTGAAATAGTTTGAGGAATAATGGTAATAATTCTTCTTTGAATGTCTGGTAGAGTTCTTCATGGATACAATCTGGAACTGGGCTTTTCTTACTTGGGGGTCTTTTAATGACAGCTTCAATTTCCTTAAAGGTTATAAGCCTGTTTTGGTAATTAATCTTATATTCATCTAATTTTGGTAAAAGATACCTGTCCAAAAAGCTGTCCATTTTTTCTAGGTTTTCTTTTTTTTCAAATATAGATTTTCAAAGTATGATCTGATAATTCTCTGGATTTCCTGGGGGTCTGTTGTTACATCCCCCTTTCCATTCTGATTTTATTGATTTGGATACTCTCTCTCTGTTTTTTGATTAGTTTTCATAGGGCTTATCTATCTTATTGACTTTCTCAAAGAACCAACTCTTTGATTCATTGATTCTTTATATTGTTATTTTTGTTTAAATTGTATTGAATTCAGATCTAAGTTTGATTATTTCCTGCCATCTACTCCTTCCAGGTAAGTTTGCTTCTAATTGTTCTAAGGCTTTCATTTGTGCTGTTAGTTCCTTAGTGTGGGATTTCTCTAGGCTTTTCATATAGCCATCTAGTGCTATGAATTTTCCTATTTTTAAAGTTACATGATGCCCTAGATACAATAATTATTCTGAATAGAAATAACTGATTTTGGAATAAATGTGGGAGATGATCAAACACTTATGTGTGATTGAGAATTACAAATGGAACCTTTCATATCAGTTCAGTGCTCCCAAAACAATGAGTAAGTTCAAAAAAAAACTGCTTTAATTCCCAATCATGGCACTGCAATGTGACGCTATTCCTGTGGAAACAATAGAGAACATCTACCAGAGAAGATAGAGAACCAGTAAAAACAAAGTGGAAAACCACAAATGTCTTTCTATGAACCAATGATATTCTGTTTATTTTATCTCTTAAGGGTGTTTTTTTTCTGCATGAATGTCTGTGCACCATGTGTATTCCTAGTGCTAGCAGAGGCCAGAGGAGGGCATTGGATGCATTGGAATTGAGGTTACAAACTGAGTGCCCATGGGAGGGTTCTGAGATTTCAGAGACAGTGCCATTAATCACTGAGACATCTCTAAATGTATGTAGACCAGTAAATTTACTGGGGTTATTTACAAAAGTGTGGGTGTGGAGTTACTTATAGAAGCACAAAAGAATCAAGAACAGATGTATTATCTTATGATGGTAATGGCTAGAAATGCTGGAAACCTGGGCATCACTGCACAATGTGCACACAGCTCCAGAGAGGTTGGAAGTATCTTTCAAGTCACTCACTATTTTCACCAGGCAGCTTGTCAAGACTTGATTGGTCTAAGGAATTTGACTACTGTCTGCTTCATGTCTGGTTTACAATCTCTGTCCAAGTCAGCTTGTCTAACAGTGTCATTTAGTATTTACAGATTACATATGCTCAAAGTGAGTGGCAACAGTGAACCTGGCTGATTTCTGTGACTTATTAGAGCTTTGAATTTGTCTATGTTTGAGCTTCCAGTGATTCTTTTTTTTAAAGTTTTCTATTTACTTATTTTTTTATTTGTATTTTTTATTATGAATAAAGTCTCATTTTTATCCATGCAGAGATTCATATTAAGATAGATTATTTCACTTCTCATTGTGCTGGTACTCAATATTTGGATCAGGTGTCATATATAAGGTAACCTGCATATCAGATATTTGCATTGTGATTTCTAACAGTAGAAAAATTACAGTTTTAATGAAGTACAATAATTTTGCAGTTGAAGATACTACAACCTGAGAAACATTATCAAAGGATCAAAACATTAGGAAAGTTTAGAACTTCTGCCTTGGGGCATGCCATTCATATTTTCTCTTTTATTAGTCTGTGTCTTAAAGAGCATCCTACAAGATGAAAGTGTTTAATCTTAGAGAAAATGAACACATAGTATACACTCGTGGACATAAACTTCAAAGACTTACCATCTTACCAGTAAGAACTTGCCCATCATATTCATCACTACTTTAATGACACAACGGTATAGGATCAACTTTGATATCTATTACTGACACATGGATAATGACAATGTGTATAATATTTAAAATTTTGTTGCTTTGGAGTTCAAGTAAGATTACACGTAAAAGACAGCAGGCCATATATGAACCTTTAGTTGGATAATTCAGGAAAAGAGGATTCATAGTAAAATACAGATGATATAAAATTAGACAGAGGGCAGATTATTTCAAATATGTGGTGCAGTGATGGAAAGGAGAGTGGACTGCTGTCATGTTAACACAAATGAGATGTTCATAAAGAAGTTACATGAAATCTATTGTTTTGCAATCCAAGTAAAAAATACAATAATAGATGACAGTAGAACAGAAATACTGTAAAAGAATGGGCATTGAATAATAGGTGTGTGATATTTAGCTGGAGATAGGACAAGAAAAAAGGAGAACTGTGTGAATTCATCAAAAGGTTAATGTTTAAAGAAGCCTCATGAAAACCTACTATGTTACAAATTAATAGAAATATAATTTTAAAACATTAAGTAGGGGGATCACATATAAATAATAATGCTGCTCCCAGTCATGGGGCTATTAAATGACACTATCTGTACCAAGTACTAAATATCTGCCTAAGACATACTTCTCAGTGAGACATAAAGGTATCCCAAACTAAATAGGCCATTGCCAGAGCTCTGGCTTGAAAATCGTAAGTACATGATGTTGCTAAGGACAGCAAACATGTGTGTGTGTGTGTGTGTGTGTGTGTGTGTGTGTGTGAAAGAGAGAGAGACAGAGACAGAGACAGACAGAGAATGATGATTATGATGACTATACTGGAAAATACTTTCTCTGACTTCTGGCAGAGAAATGATGTCAGCATTTTTACCTGCCTCCAAATTCTGCATCATACAGTTCAATTTCATTTGATGACTTATTTACATTTGTTCAATATTGGCATGACAGTTTATGGGAATAAACAATATATCTTAATTATGTTCGAATCCTGATTCATAGAGAGAAATTTATACCATGGTAAAACACCCAAGCTTGGAAATTAAAATTCCAAAGAGAGAACCAATTAATGTTTTGTTAAAGATCTTTTATTAATCTGCCCTCTAAATGTTCCTGTTTAGAATTGCCAAATTTTTCTATTGTTAGACTTGGTGAAAAAAGTTTTCTCTTACAGTTAGTAATGACTAATGCAGAAACTTAAACCTGTCCAGAAAGTACTAAGAATAAGCAACTCAGTAATATTTGTGCAATTAACATTTACTCACAGCTGAGAAATGTTCCTATGAGTCTCCTTTACCTCATTCCTGAGTCTACTATTGTTATATTAAGTTTCTGAAGCTGGACTTTCGAGCCTGGCCTCAAGGTTCAGAACCACAGTCCCACAGAAACACACAGACGCTTGCATTATTTTACACTGATTGACTTAGGGCCTGGGCATATAATTTGCTAACTCGTTCATCTGAACTCAACTCATCTTGTTCAGCCACTTGGTACCTTTTCTCATAGCAGCATTTCAGCTTCTTTCCTCTGTGTCTGCTGACATCTCCTCCTCATGTCTCTGTCACATCTCTGTGGAATATCTCTGGAGCATGTGTCTGGCATCTGGTGATTCTGTGGCATCTTTATGGTGGCTCTGCCTGGTGTCTGTCTCTGTTCTTCCTGTATTCAGTATTCTAAGCCTGGTACCCCGCCCACACTTCCTGTCCTTCTTTTGGCCAATCAGCTTTTACTGAACCCATAGGTGGGACAAATATTTACATTACCAGCATAATCCCACTACATACTATCAGTTAATGGAAGCTATGTCATTTTATTTTAGAGTATAAAGTAAATAATTCCTGTCCCAATAAAATTGTGCATACTCTTAAATATTTCTTTGGTTTTTGTTTTACTGATTTTTTTTTTGAGAATGGATTTCTTTGTGTAGCCCTGGTTGTCCTGAATCTTGGACTTTGGTCCAAGCTAATGTGAAAAAAATCCACCTGCTTCTGCCTCCAGATCACTGAGATTATTGATCACTGAGGCTAGAACTTTGGTGATTGATAAATTGTTTCTGAATATGGCTATGTTGTCACTTGCTGAAGGGTAGTTGGGAAGCCTATTTGGTTGACAAGTTCCAAGGCCAGGAAGTAAGAAGAGCATTGAGTCAGACCTTGTTGATTTAGATAATCTTTCAGTCTTACCAATTAAAAATCAGAATGTTTCTATTTTTTATATAGAATTATTTAAACAAATACAGATTTATGTTGTTCTAAAACATTGATCATATGATTTTTGTTTTAGGACATAGGTTTACTCTTCCTTTGCATCTTTTAGTCATCATTGATAAGCTGTGAAAAAATGGAGTTATGTTTCAATGATTTTTATTCATCAACCTGATAATCTAATTTCTAAGAATGTAGAGTGATTTTACAACTCATTCTCAGATTGCATCTCATGCAGCTTCAAGAATACTAGATAGAGAAAAACTCTTATGCCAGCCAGGAAAATTGCTATGTTCTTAGCACTGTGTTATTAACTTTTAATTACCAAGTTTCTCAAAAAATCCTCAAGTAAAATCTGATAAAATTATTATATAATCTCTGGAATAATTCAATGTTCATATTTGTGTCTTTATAAAATTTATTTATGCATATAGTTCTGGTATTTTTATTCTTTGGTATAAACCACTAGAATGGCCCTTTAAAAGTAAATTTTTCTAAAAAGGTAGGTACTCACATCTCATTTTTATATTTTTTCACAATATTATTTACTCATTAATATAAGTTTCTATGTGGGGCAGTGATAATTTCAGCCAATCTAACTTAGTTGTTGGGCATTCTATATAATGAACACAGTATATAGTAGAAAGAGACTTGTACTTTGTTCTGATTATCACATTCCTGAGTAAATATTGTGGCAGATGTTTTTAAGAATATTTCAGAGCCTAAACAAAAGTTCTCTAGCTTTTTATGTGCATTATAATCTCCAAGACATAAGGAATACCTTTAAGTAGATGAAGTTATTTCCCTAAGAGCAGAAAGTGTAGTAATTTTATAAATTTCCTCAGAAAGCTTAGAATCAGTACTCCCAGGAGAAGTCATAAATTATCTATAAGAGTCTTCCCATTAATATCAACTCCCCCATTATACAAATATAACACTCCCCATCATGCCACCCATGAAAACCAAACACTAGAGTGGTATTGTTGCCATCATATGATCCAACTTTGCTCAACATTGGCCAGGAATCTGTGCTGGTTTATGATTTCTAACATTTCCATCAGAAATGACTGCAACAAAGTGAACAGCCTCTCTTTTTAGTTTCTTATTTTCTGTCAGATTTAAGCTTTAACTCTAACATGAAGATTCTGAAAGTTAACAAATAGTGATACTTTATTAAAGTGTTTTGTTTACTTTTGGATTGAATTTGCTTGTATGTTAGTAATTTAAGCACTAGATGAAAAATTTAACAGATTAAATAAATTTTTCTTGCTGCGATTTATAATGGACAATAATATATACAAACCTATATGGGAACATTTATGTGGTTTCTCAGAAGTATGAATTAGATGAAATACAATTAGAAATCTTTGGAACATATCTGTGATACTACATTTTATCATCATTATCATAATTATTATTTTATCGAGACATGGTCTATGTATTCCTGACAGTCATGAAACTTACTATGTAAATTAGGATGGCCTCATGATTGCAGAGATCTTCTTGCTTCTGATACTCAAGACCTGGGAATGAAGAACTGCACTATATTGGATGATATTATCATTTTTAGATGTTTAACAAGTATCGCACGCAACCTCATCCCGCAACACCTGGCTCTTCTTTTAGTAGTTTTACTCAGGAACCTTGATTTCTGACTTCTGACTTACTTACTTATGATGGGGACTGACTGACTTACTACATCTTCTCTCCCTGGGGAAAACCCACCTGCAGCCTAAATAGCCTCTGGGCAGCCAACCCCAGTACACCACGTGGGCACTACCTATAGGCCCAGGTACACGTAAGCAAGCCAGATCCTCAGCCTAGCCAATTATGGGATAGTTTGTCACTGAGAGCACTCACCATGTGGAGGGAGGAGAGCAGAAGCCAGAGCTATCTTTAAGGCGTGGCCACACGCAGCTCTCCACAAACAAGATAGATATTTTCATTGCAGTTATTCCCATGGGTTTTAAAGATGGATTAGTGGGTCAGATCAATATTTATTTTTCCAGAATTCAAGAGTTCAATTCTCAACACACATAAGAGCTCATAATTTTTTAACCTACATCTTTAAAAAAAATCAATAAACCAAAAAGTTAGTTCTTTGGGAAAGTCAACAAGATAGACAAATCCTTATCCAAACTAACCAAAAGACACAGAGAGAGAGAGTATTCATATGAACAAAATCAGAAATGAAAACACAGACATAACAACAGACCCCCAGGAAATTCAGAGAATTATCAGGTCATACTTTGAAAATCTATACTCCATGAAATGGAAAACCTAAAAGAAATGGACAGCTTTCTAGATGAGTACCAATTACCAAAATTAAATCAAGAACAGATTAAAGACCTAAACAGACTTATGACACCAAGGGAAATTGAAGCTATTCTTAAAAGTCTCCCAAATAAAAAAGTCCAAGTCTAGATGTTTTACTGCAGAATGCTACTAGACACTCAAAAAAGAACTAATTCCAATACTCAACAAACTGTGTCATACAGTGGAAACGGAAGGAACACTGCAAACTCCTTTTATGAGGCCACAATCACCCTGATACCCAAGCCACTCAAAGATGCAACAAAGAAAAAGAATTATAGACCAATCTCCCTCATCAACATTGATGCAAAAATACACAAAAGAATTCTGGCAAACCAATTACAAGAACATATAAAAAAGTTATCCATCATGATCAAGTAGGTTTCATCCCAGAAATGCAGGGATGGTTAATAATACAAAAAAAATTAATGTCATCCATCATATAAACAATTTGAAGGAAAAAAACACATGATCATCTCCTTAGATGATGATAAATTCTTTGACAAAGTCAAACACTCTCTTTATAATGAAAGTCCTGGAGAAATCAGGAATACATGGAAAATTCCAAAATATAATGAAGGCGATTTACAAGAAGCCAATGGCCAACATCAAACTAAATGGAGAGAAACTCAAAGCAATCCCACTGAAATCAGGAACTACACAAGGCTGTCCCCTCTCCCCTTTTCTCTTTAATATAGTTCTCAAAGTTTTGCCAAAGCAAAAAGAGAATGAAAGGACATCAAGGGGAAGCAAATTGGAAAAGGGGTGAAACTGTCTTTATTTACAGATGATACGATTGTATATATAAGTGACCACAAAATTCTACCACATAACTTTTACAGCTGATAAACTCTTTCAGCAATGTAGCAGGATACAAGAATAATTCAAAAAAATTAGTAGCTCTTCTATACACTGAAGACAAACAGGCAGAAAAAGAAATGAGTGAAACATCACCCTTTATAATAGCTGCAAATAGCATTAAATACCTAGGTGTTAACCAAAGAAGTAACAGATCTGTTTGACAAAAAATTTAAAACACTGAAGAAAGAAATTGAAGAGGATATTAGAAAATAAAAATATCTCCCATGCTCTTGGATAGGTACTATTAACATAGTAAAAATTGAAATTTTGCCAAAAGCAATCTACAGATTCCATGCAGTATCCATCAGAAAACACAACACACTTTTTTACAGAACTTGAAAAAATAATACTCAATTTCATTTGGAATGCCAGGATTGCCAAAACAAATTTGCTCAACAAAAGAACCTCAGGAGGCATTACCATCCCCAACTTCAAATTATATTATAGATCTACAGAATTAAAAACAGCCTGGTACTGGCATAAAAACAGACTTGTGGGCCATTAAAACTGAAGACCCTGACATTAATCCACACACTTATAAATACCTGATTCTTGACGAAGAGGCCCAAAATATTTAATGGAAAAAAGAGAGTATCTTCAACAAATTGTGTTGGCATACCTGGATGGCAGAATGTAGAGAAACACAAACAAATCTGAGCCTATCACCCTGCACAAAACTCAAATCATGTGGATCAAAGATCTCAACATAAAACTATCTATGCTGAACTTGATAGAAAAGAAATTGAGAAATATCTTCCAATGAATTGGCACAGGTGGCCACTTCCTAAATACAATACCAGTGGAGCAGACATGCAGAACAACAATTAATAAGTGGGATCTCCTGAAACTGAGAAATTTCTGTAAGGCAAAGAACACAGTCATTAAAATAAAATGACAACCCACAGAAGGAGAAAAGATTTTCACCAGTCCTACAAGTGACAGAGGACTGATCTCTAAAATATATACAGAACTCAAGAAACTAGAGCCCATAATCTTAAATAACCCAATCCAAAAATGGGGTTCAGAACTAAAAAGGGAATTCTCAGCAGAATGGCTGAAAGATACTTGAAAAAATGCTCACCATCTTTTAGTCATGCAAGAAACACAAATAGAAACAACTTTGAGATACCACCTGACACCTGTCAGATTGGCTAAAATAAAAGACACAGAGGACAGCCTATGCTGGAGGGGGTGCAAAGCAAGGAGAACACTACTTCATGGTTGGTGGGAGTATAAGCTTGTTCAGCCACTCTGGAATGTAGTATGAAGGTTTCTCAGAAAACTGGGAATCACTCCCCACAAGGATCCAGCAATACGACTATTGGGCATATACCCGAAAGACAAACATTTACACCCCAAAAGCATTAGCTCAACTATGTTCATAGCAGTACTTGAAAACAACCTAGATGTCCCTCAACTGAAGAATGGATTAGCCAATTGTGGTACATCTACACAATGGAGTACTACGCAGCAGTAAGAAATAATGATGTACTAAAATTTGTAGGCAAATGGATGGATTTGGAGAATATCCTATTGAGCAATGTTTTAAAAACCTAGAAGGATAATCAGGGGATGTACTTACTCATTAGTGGACTTTAAGCAAAAACATTCTTTTTTCATTGAAAGATGATGGGTGAATAAAGTGATAAAACACACACACACATGCACACACAAAACAAAACAAAATAAATTAAATCAAAACAAAACTTCTGGTTTGACTGTAGAAGGGTTAGTTAGCAGAAAGTTGTGGTGGCCATTCTGCATCTGTGGACATCAGCTGTGACCTCCTGTGCTTTTTAACTGTAGCTAAGAAGCTGTAGATTTTATTTTTTAAGTTTCATGTATTTTACAGAAAAGAAAAGTTTTATTACTGCATGGGTTTTCTATCTATTCTAAATGTTTCATTTTTTATAATATTTGATATAGTTTTTCAAAAAACAATACAAATAATAAATAAAAAATTAGAAAGTAGCTGAAAAAAATAAATTATGTGATTCAAAGATTTTGCTTTGATGATGTCTGTCAGCCAACAGCTTTTTCTGAGTTGTTTCAGTGAAGATGACTGATTCCAAGTCTAATAAAAGCAAAAACTTTTTTTTTTAGCTATGCTAAACTTGCTCCATAAAGTCATATAATTTTATAAAATTTACATTAGGGCAGATACAAAAGGGTTATTTATTGGTGTATAATTATCTTGACTAGGAAATAATACAATTGGGTGGTTACCTATATATGCATATATATACATATATAATTATATTAATGCTTAGCAAAAAGAAACTCTGAAGCCATCTTCTAGCCTCCACATGCATTAGACAAACATGTAGTGCCCAGATAGTCTTGTAGACAAAGTACACATACACATGAAGAACAAGTCATAGTTACTATTGAAGAATTTATTTAAATATAAACTAAGATATTTTCTAAAATTTTCAATTTTATTAAAATTAGAATATCTTTATAATTCTATTGTGTATACTTAAAATTTGTAATTTTAGCATACCATACAAATGCTATGTCACATGATTTGCAATACTTCTTTTTCTGTTCAGCATGAACACTCTACTGTCTTCTATGTTTAGAATTGTGTATATAAAATATGCCATAGTCTTTGCATTTGTAAAATTTCCAGTATGAATTGTCTTACATGATCTAGGTTATAAATCATAGTGAAAAACCCATCAAATTATTTACATCTTTATTAGCTCTCTCCAGGGTGAACTCCCTGATTTCTTCTAAGTTTTGACATATAGGTAAAAAGATTAATTTCCAGATATATGTAAGATTTCTGTTCAGTATAGTTCTTCTGATGTCTTTTAAGTCTGATATCTTATTGAAGATTACATCACCCTCTTTATTTGTAAGATTTATCTTCAGTATAAATTTTCTGATATGGTCTAAATCTGATTTGTCAAATTTCGTACATTAGTATAGTTTCTCTCCACTATGTAATTTCTAATATACTTTCATATTTGAACATGTAGATAGATACATGCCACACTATTTGCACCTGTAAAATCTTTCTTCAATATGAACTCTGTTGTGTTCTAAAATGTGAGTCATGATTAAAGGATTTTTCTGATCCCATAAATTCATAATATTTCTCTCCAGAATAAATCCTCAGATGTCTTTGAAAGTTTTAGTCATGGGAAATAAATTTGTCACATTAATTAGAAGTGTAAGATCTCTCTCCAGTATGAACTCTCTGATGTCTTCTTTATTTTTTTATGAATAAAGTCTCAATTTTTAATCCATGTATCCCTTGTTCAAACTCCCTTTACACTCCTGCCCTTGAAGTCATTCTCTCTTTTCCCTATCTCGCTATCTCTTCCCCAGCAAGGGTAGGAGGTCCCCAGGTCCAAAGGTGGCTTAGTACAGCATCCTCACCAGGCAGATCCTCTTTCCTTACTCCAACATCAAGACTGAGTCAGGTGAACTTCTGGACAGAATGGACTTTAAGTTGCCAGTCCAAAGTGTTTCAAATCCCAAGCTGTTCAGTGTTTGTGATTTGCAGCTTGGACATGCTTTGCTTTTTACTTTTTTGTTTAGAGTACACTAATGAGTGAGTTCATCCCCTGCTTATCTTTCTGGGTTTGGGATACCTCTCTCAGGATGATATTTTCCAAATCCATCCATTTAGCTGCAAATTTTATGATATCATTTTTTCTTACTGTTGAGTAGTACTCCATTGTTTAGATGTACCACAGTTTGTTAATCCATTCTTCAGCTGAGGGACATCTAGGTTGTTTCCAGTTTCTTACTATTATGAATAATACTGATATGAACATAGCTGAGCTAATGCCTTTGGAGTGCAAATGTGCATCTTTAGGGTATATGCCCAGTAGTGGTATTGCTGGGTCCTTGGGGCAAGTGATTCCAAGTTTTCTGAGAAACCGCTATACTGAATTCCAGAGTGGCTGAACAAGCTTACATTTCCCACCAACAGTGGAGGAGTGTTCCCCTTGCTCCACATCCTCTCCAGCATAGGCTGTCATCTATGTTTTTAATCTTAGCCAATCTGACAGGTGTAAGGTGGTATCTCAAAGTTGTTTTGATTTGCATTTCTCTGATGGCTAAAGATGATGAGCACTTTTTCAACTGCCTTTCAGCCATTTGTAATTCTTCTGCTGAGAATTCCCTTTTTAGTTCTGAACCCCATTTTTGGATTGGGTTATTCAAAGTTTTGGACTCTGGTTTCTTGAGTTCTCTATATATTTTAGAGATCAGTCCTCTGTCACTTGTAGGGTTGGTAAAAATCTTTTCCCATTCTGTAGGCTGTTGTTATCTCTTATTTTGACTGTGTCCTTGACTTGACAGAGGCTTCTCAGTTTCAGGAGGTCTCACTTATTGATTGTTGTTAATAATGTCTGTACTATTGGTGTTGTATTTATGAAATGGTCACCTGTGCCAATGGGTTGGAGGGTATTTCCCACTTTGTTTTCTATCAAGTTCAGTTTGGCTGGGTTTATGTTGAGGTCTTTGATCCACTTGGATTTGAGTTTTGTGCAGAGTGATAGGCTCAGATCTGTTTGTGTTTTTCTACATTCTGCCATCCAGCTATGCCAACACCATTTGTTAAATATACTATCTTTTTTCCATTGAATATTTTGGGCCTCTTTGTAAAAGTTCAGCTGTTCATAGGATTTTGGTTTATTGTTGGGTTCTTCAATTTGATTCCATTGATCCACAACTCTGTTTTTATGCCAGGACCAGGCTGTTTTTGTTACTGTAGCTCTATAATGTAACTTCAAGTTGGGGATGGGGATGCCTCCTGTGGTTCTTTTGTTGAGCAAAATTGTTTTGGCAATCCTGGATTTCCTGATATTCCAAAGGAAATTGAGTTTTGTTCTTTCCAGGTATGTTAAAAAAAAATTGTGTTGGGATTTTGTTGGAAAGGACATTGAATCTGTAGATTGCTTTTGGTAGAATTGCCATTTTTCCTATGTTGATACTACCTATCCAGAAACATGGGAGATCTTTCAATTTTCTTTTTTTTTAAACATGCAAAGAGACTAATTTATTAGTGCAAGGTGTTGAAACCTTCACATTGGACAGGGAAATTCAGTTTATCCTTGAGAACCAATAAAGAGCAGGAAGAGCCATGTTTTGTTATTCCTTCAAACAGTATGCTAAAACTTGTGACAAAAATAATGATATGTCAAGTCTCCGTGGATAGCTCATTATACTATCTACACATCTCTTCACTTTCAGTCTTGCTTCAACAGCTTCTGGAGGTGCATCATATCGCTGAAGCTCCTGCTTCAGGGCTTCTTCACTCTTCAGTATGAAGGTGTGGTTTTCATGTAATCTTGTTTTACATTAGCTGGAAAGTTTAAGAAGAAAAATTCAGTCAATCAAAATTATATTTTATTTTTAATTTTTTATCATGAGTCTCTCTAACTTAAGGCCACAGACTGAAAAGGATAACCAGTATTATTGCTCACTCCAGTGACTGCATTGAAGCAAGACAATGAGACTTCAACAAGGTCATACAGCAAGTGACTGAACAAGGATTATTATTGACTATGTTTCTGTATTTTCAGCCACATTCACAACACCCAAAACTTCTATGGCATGCTGAAAGTTCCCTTTCTGTCATTAAATGTTGGAGGTATTATTTCATTTGGGGATGCCTCCTGTGGTTCTTTTGTTGAGCAAAATTGTTTTGGCAATCCTGGATTTCCTGTTATTCCAAAGGAAATTGAGTTTTGTTCTTTCCAGGCATGTAAAAAAATTGTGTTGGGATTTTGATGGGAAGGACATTGAATCTGTAGATTGCTTTTGGTAGAATTACCATTTTTCCTGCGTTGATGCTACCTATCCAGGAACATGGGAGATCTTTCCATTTTCTGATATCCTCTTCAATTTGTTTCTTCAATGATTTAAAATTTTTGTCAAACAGATCTGTTACTTCTTTGGTTATAGTTACTCCAAGGTATTTAATGCTATTTACAGCTATTATAAAGGGTGATGTTTCCCTTATTACTTTTTTAGTCCTTTTATCTTTAGTGTATAGGATAGCTATTGATTTCTTTGCATTAATCTTTTATCCTGCCACATTGCTGAAGGAATTTATCAGCTGTAGAAGTTCCCTAGTAGAATTTTGTGGATTACTTATACATACAATCATATCATCTGCAAATAATGATAGTTTCTTCTTCTTTTCCAATTTGTATCCCCTTAATGTCCGTTCATCCTCTTATTGCTTTAGCTAAAACTTTGAGAACTATATTGAATAGATAAGGGGAGAGAGGACAGCCTTATCTAATTCCTGATTTTAGTGGGATTGCTTTGAGTTTTTCTCCATTAAGTTTGATGTTGGCTGTTGCCTTCTTTAAATTGCCTTTAATATATTTAGATATTTTCCCTGTATTCCTGATCTCTCCAAGACTTTTATCACAAAGAAGTGTTATATTTTGTCAAAGACTTTTTCAGTGTCTAAGGATATGGTCATGTGGGGTTTTTTTTCCTTCAGGTTGTTTATGAGATGGATGACATTTGTGGGTTTTTGTATGTTGAACCAACCTACATTTCTGGGATGAAGCCTACTCAGTCATGGTGGATGATATTTTTTTATATATTATTGTATACAGTTTGCCAGAATTTTGTTGAGAAATTTAGCATCAATATTGATGAAGAAAATTGTTCTGTAACTCTCCCTCTTTGTTGTGTCTTTGAGTGGCTTGGATATTAGGGCAATTGTGGCCTCATAAAAGGAATTTGGCAACATTCCTTCAATTTTTACTGCATGAAACAGTTTGAGGACTATTGGTAATAATTCTTCTTTAAGGTCTGGTAGAATTCTGCACTGAAACCATCTGGACCTGGACTCTTTTTTACTTCAGGGGCTGTTAATAACAGCTTCAATTTTCTTTAGTGTTATAGGGCTGGTTAGGAATTTAATCTGATCTTGATTTAATTTTAGTAAATGCTACCTGTCCAAAAAGCTGTCCATTTATTCTAGATTTTCTTTTTTTGTTGTTGTTGAGTATAGATTTTTCAAAGCATGACCCGATAATTCTCTCGATTTTTTTGGGTGTATATTTTTATGTCCCCCTTTTCATTTCTGATTTTATAAATTTGGATACTCTCCCTCTGCTTTTTGGTTAGTTTGGATAAGGGTTTATCTGTCTTGCTGACTTTCTCAAAGAACCAACTTTTTGGTTCTTTTATGGTTTCAATTGTATTGATTTCAGCTCTAAGTTTGATTATTTCCTGCCGTCTACTCCTTCTAGGTGAGTTTGCTTCTAATTGTTCTAAGGCTGTCACCTGAGCTGTTAGTTCTCTAGTGTGAGATTTCTCTAGGTTTTTCATGTAAGCATCTAGTGCTAAGAATTTCCTCTTAAGACTGCTTTCATTGTGCCCCACAAGTTTGGGTACATTATCGATTCATTTTCATTAAATTCAACAAAGACTTTGATTGCTTTCTTAATTTCTTCCTTGACCGAGAGGTGGTTCTGTTAAGTGATGTTTAGTTTCGATGTGTTGGTAGGCTTTCTGTGATTTTTTGGTGTTGTTGAATTCTAACTTTAGGCCCTGATGGTCTGATATGATACAAGAGATTATATCCATTTTTTGAACCTATTGATATTTGCTTTATGACCAATTATGTGGTCAATTTTAGAGAAAGTTCCATATGGTGCTGAGAAATATGTATATTCCTTTGCATTTAGGTGAAAGATTCTTTAAATATCTATTAAATCCATTTGCATCATAACCTCTGTTAGACTCCTTATTTCTCTTTTGAGTGTCTGTCTGGTTGACCTATCCATGGGTAAAAGTGGGTTATTGAAGTCTCCAACTATTGGGGTGTCAGAATTGATGTGGGATTTGAGCTTTAGTAGTATTTCTTTTACATATATTGGTGCCATTATATTTGGGGCATAAATATTCAGGATTGAAATCTCATCTTGATCATTTTTCCATGAGATGAATAAGTAATGTCTGTCTCTTTCAATTGATTTTAGTTTGAAGTCTACTTAGTTTGATATTAGAATGGCAACACCAACTTGTTTCTTAGGGCTATTTTTTGGAAATCTTTTCCCAACCTTTTACTCTGAGCCTGTGTCTATCTTTAAGGTTGAGGTTTCTTGTATGCAGCAGAAGGATGACTTCTGTTTTGTTTCCATTGTATTAGGGTGTGTCTTTTTATAGGTGAATTGATGCCATTGATATTAAGGGATATTTCTTTTTTTTTCCTTTATTTTGTATTTATTAAAAAAAAACACAGTAAAAAGAATTTAAAATGTGGAAGAGTTAACAATAACTATACAGAGGATAAGAATGATAAGCATGGCTTATCAAGGGTAGACATACAAATAAGATTGCTACACCTATATTTTCTTTGTGTTCATCTTTCCCTCTGAATTTTTTTTTTCCATCCCTGT
>PVIH01024882.1:0-21792 GCA_004025045.1 Sigmodon hispidus | reverse complement strand
TCAATAAGACAAAACGCCAGCCTACAGAATGGGAAAAGATTTTCACCAACCCTACAAGTGATAGAGGACTGATCTCTAAGGTATATAAAGAGCTCAAGAATTTAGAGCCCAATACCTTGAATAACCCTATCAAAAAATGGGGTACAGATCTAAAAAGGGAATTCTCAGCAGAGGAACTACAAATGGCTGAAAGGCACCTAAAAAAGTGCTCTTCATCTTTAGCCATCATAGAAATGCAAATCAAAACAACTTTGAGATACCACCTAACACCTGTTAGATTGGCTAAGATAAAAGGCACAGATGACAGCCTATGTTGGAGAGGATACAGAGCAAGGGGAACATTCCTCCATTGTTGGTGGGAGTGTAAGCTTGTCCAGCCACTTTGGAATGCAATATGGAGGTTTCTCAGAAAATTGAGTATAAATCTCCCCAAGGACCCAGCAATACCAAAGAGGCACATTCACACTCCAAAGGTATTAGCTCAACTATGTTCACAGCAGCATTATTTGTAATAGCAAGAACCTGTAAACAACCTAGATGTCCCTCAACTGAAGAATGGATTAACAAACTGTGGTACATCTACACAATGGAATACTACTCAGCAGTTAGAAAAAATGATATCCTCAAATTTGCAGGCAAATGGATGGATTTGGAGAATATCCTCCTGAGCGAGGTATCACAATCTCAGAGAGATAAGCAGGGGATGTACTCACTCACTAGTGGTCTCTAAACAAACAAACAAGAAAAAAAAAAGCCAAACATGCCCAAGTGGCAAACCACAACCACTGAACAGCTTGGGATCAGAAACACCCTGGACTGACCCTTCGAACCCCACTCCAACTATAAGAATACCAGACTCATTCTTGAGGGAGGGGGGACAAAACTGGATTTGGCCAGGAGTGGAGACTGATCCAAGAATTATTGGGTCAGTGGGACCATCGGACTGTCTGCTCCCTGCCCATTTTAAATTTATGTAACTGGTTTTTTTTGTTAAATACAAAAATGAAGAAGGAAAAAAGAAAAGAAAAGATCACAAACAAAAGAGTATAAGGGCAACTGGTACCAATATGCACTATTGGGCAATTTCTCAATTCTTACTACTTTACATTTATATCACTGTAAAAAAATTGTGGTCCTAGTTTGATTATAAATAAAGCCGGCTTTGGAATTGGAGTAAGTGGCTTTCGCTCTCTGTAAAACCAAGTATATTGTTAATATAGACTTGAGAGATTCTGTTCCATATCAGAAAAGCCACCTGGCATGAGGCAGAAGACAGTCTGAATGTACAGGGACCAATATTATTGCAATTTCATCTTTAATCCTATTTCTCTGTTTATCTCCTCCTTCCTAACTTTAAAATCTTCTCTGAATACAAATTTCTCCTGAAGATGCAAGACATAGTATCTTTATTTGATATATATAATGTTTAGGTTTTCCACTGTAAACAACAATTTTTCCTACCAGCAATCTCCAAAGCACCTGGGAAAAAGATGATGCCCCCACTGCAGTGATTCTTCTGATTAAAAATGAGAGACAGAGAAAGAGAGAAAAAATGAGAGACAGAGAGAGAGAGAGAGAGAGAGAGAGAGAGAGAGAGAGAGAGAGAGAGAGAACCTGATGTACACCATTCAAAGATTGCTTTGCTTTTGAAATATAGACTATTCAGGACATTTGCAAGATGTCTTTTTATGATTATCCTCCATGTCACATCTTTAACTAGAGTTCCACATGAACTTACCCAATACCCTGAAAAAGGTTATAGATTTTTATAGTCAGTCCATAATAATTGAACCACTGTCCTAACTTTTACAAGATTACAAAGAGACACCTTCTTCCACAAGTAAAGGATAGTCATAGGTAGATTATTGTATCTACCAGTAAATAATTATTAGACAAATATGAACCAAAGAAAATTTACACTGATATAGATAATTTTTGTTTTAATTTTTTCTTTGTGTTGCACCTGTGTTGAAATATTCAGGTTTATTTTTGCAGAATATCTAGGTTCTGTTGGTACCATACTTTTTTCTTTCAGTTGTTGATTTTCTTCTTTTACTGGAGTTTAGGAATCTGGATTTAGGATGATTATAGGTTTAGGTGCTGACTTCTGGGTCTTTGTAGGATGGCTTTTTTCCTGGATTTCTAGTTCCTCTTTTGTCTTGTCTTCATAGCCTATGTTTCTGGTGGCAGCATGGATAATGATCTAATATTGAATCTCTTTTCAACTTGAGAATTATACTTATGCTGACTAGTTTACTTTTGATGTAGCAGAGGGTCATTGCTAGAGTTTGAGGTTGAGATATGCTTAGGAGGAAGGGAGTTGGGACTGAGAGCACTACCTGAATGGTGAAGGTCCACTAGTGAGCAACATATCTGTGTTTTCTGCAGTAGGTGTTTTCTTTATTCCTACTGGGTATCTTTGCTTATGTTAACCTATATTTTCATTTGCTTATTTTGCCTGCATCATTCTTTAGCCTGTTGTGGCCTACATTAGTTCTTTTGACTTATGTACCTTTTCATCTGACTATTCTAAATTGTTCCGTGGCAGTGTAATTTTACCAAAGTTGGGGCTGTAGGTACAGAAGAGGGAGGGGGTGGTTTCCAGGTAAAGGGCAGTGAAATGGGTCTTTGAGGAAAGAATCTGGTGAGTGAAACTGTCACTTGAGCAGGTGTGTCATGTATCTTCTTATAATTGGTATAGCCCTCATCTGCACAGGTGGTGTCAACCAGAGTTGGAGGCATGGGTCTGGGGATGGGGCACTACTGAAAGGACACTAAAGTATAATTCTTTGGAAGCTAAATCTAGAATATCGGGAGTGGACAATTTTACACAATCCAGAATTATATTGGAAAAAAATGTCCATGAGTACTTGCATGATTTACTTGCCTTTTGGGCATGTCTGTGGATTATTGTCTTAAGTAAGTTAACTGCTAACAATATAGTGCAATGTGTGCAGAATCTTTTTCTATGTTGGTGTTCCTAAGCTGTATGAGTAAAGAAACTAAACTGAGCATAAGCAAACAAATAGTACACATTCAATTATTTCTCTCTACATTTAACTATGAATATTATGTGACTAGTTGCTTCAAACTTCTTCCAGATTATGAAGGAATTACACATGGAAATAAATACCTGATGTCCCTTAGTTGCTTCTTGTCAGGGTACCTTAGTACTGTAGTAAATATGAAACTACACAGCCAAGGTTTCTATATACTACCTAGAAGATATTTGAAATATATCCTTATTGCTGCATAATTCACAGCAGAAAGAAAGAAAATTGGCTTAATGAAATGGATGTAGAAAAATATATGTGTGTGGAGTATTATTTTAACTCTGTAAAGACTGTTACATTTGTTTATGCTATGTAATATTACTTTGCCTGTGTAAATGTTTGTTATATTTATTTATGCTACACTTGCTTAATGATGTAAGAATGTGTTTCATTTGTTTTTGCTGTATTTATTTATTTATGTAAATATGTGTTCCTTTTATTTCATTACACCTGACTTAGGCAACTGATTAGTCTAATAGAAAGCAAAATTGCCTATAACTAGACAGGGTAAGGGCAGGCAAGGCTGAAATACAGAATAAGTAGGAAGAGAAATATAGGCTTGAGAGAAAAGATGAGAGAATAGAAGGAAGGATATTGAGAAGGAAATGCCCATGGCCAGAAACCAGGCAGCTACCAGACACAAAGAGAGACGGCTGAAAAGTGATATGCAACAAAAGTAAAAAGCACAAAGGCAAAATAAAAAAAACAAAAACATGTTTACATAAGAGGTAAATTAAAGCTGAACACTCATAACTACTAAGAAGTCTCTTTTATGATTTGGGGGCTGGTTTGTGGCCCCCAAAGAAAGCCTGAGTGTGTGTGTGTGTGTGTGTGTGTGTGTGTGTGTGTGTGTGTGTGTTTGTGTGTGTATACAGAGAGAGAGTCATATATCAAGAATACATTTTATATAGGCATAGAGATAAATTAAATTCTATCACATGTAGATCAGGTTCATTTTTGCTAACTTACAGTATTCTATCACATGTAGAACAGGTTCATTTTTGCTAACTTACAGTAATCTGAGAAGACAAAAGGATAAATTACTTTTTTGTTATGTGCTCAGACTTGATTGCTGGTATAATGCCATCAGTTTTAGATAAATATCCATGGGCTGCAGAGAAGCATGTATATTATACAGCTTGTCAGTGGAATGATCTATAGTTATCTTTTCAATTCAATTTACCTGTGGTATACTCTATCTTTAAAGTTTCTTTGTTGATATTAACACTGAAATCTCTTTATCTCTAGAGAAAAGAGTGAGGTACAGACGACTACCACATTTATTTCATCATTGTCTACCAAGCCTGCTATACCATTAGTATTTGTCTTGTTTAAATAAGCAGCCTCAGTATTTAATACATGCATATTTATAATTGTTATATTTTCTTTATGACATATGGCCTTATTAACAGAAGTCATCTTTATTTCTTCTGACTAGTTTTAGTTTGTCATGTACCAAAATAGCTATGCCAGCTTGCTTTCTGTATCCAGTAACTCACTATATTTATGCAATGCCATACAGTAAAGTGTTACATATCAAGAAAATGAGAATTTTTTTGAAGCAAAATATTATATTCTTCATTTTATCACAATGATATATGGCTGTAAGTAGTAAAGTTTCTTTCTCAGCCAGATAGCTGAATTTAATTAAAAACCACTAAGCCAAGAATCACTGATTATATTACAATTTAAATTAATATATGCTAGGACATGAGAACAACCACAGCTTTGCTACAGGAGAGTTGGCCAGGGTAATCAGAAATCAATCATAAGATGGTCAGTGTCTGTTGTCATGTATCATTATGGTGAATGAGTATGTGGTGGGGAAATGAGAGAGAGAAAAGTGAAATGTGCTAAGTAAAGAAGCAAACCTGAAGCAGTGAAGGTGGTGAGGAACAGGCTGATGTGGGTAGTCTGATTTCAATTCAGGTCCATGATGATGTTCAAGCCTGTGTTGCTGCCAAGGGCATTGTCTAAGTCTGTGGTACTGATACAGCCCACAACCACGGTATTCTGTGTTGATTTTTTTATTGCGGCTCCTGATACAATCCTGGACCATAGCTGAGTCATATCTTGGTGTATGACTTTTCTGCAATTGGGCTCTATGTTTTAGTTTGGGACTCGTATTGCCACTGAGGGTTATGTAGAGGCTCATAGTCTGGTTTGGCACATGAGGCTATATTGGTATTTGATGGTCAAGCTGCTGCTCAGGTCATATAAATTTGGGTGTCCTGTGCTGCCCACCATGGCCTTGGTAATATCTGGACCTGGACTATGGCTGAAAGATATGTATGGAACTATGTCTCTTCTGTAGCCAGAGTCTGTGTTGATGTTTGTAACTGCTTTTACCATTAAAACTTAGAGTCTGAACTGACATCTGGGGATATGTTGGTGTTTGTGGGCCTTTCTGCCACAGTGCCATATGATCTGGGTGATCTACAAAGCTTTTGTTTGTTTTGTTGTTTTTTTATATTTTTAATTTAATTTTATTTCATTTTAGGGGATAAGATTGAAAGTGCATAAGACAGATACTAAGGCATGGGGAGATAAATGAGATCCAGAGGCATGATGTGAAATTCACAAAGAATCAGCAAAAGGTTTTAATTATTTTACTGTATAACAGATTTCCTGATTCAATCAACTTCTTGTGCTATCTCTTTATACCTACTAGTATGGAAAGAAAATTCATGACAAAATTGAAGAACTAAATAAAAACAAAAGTAAAGTACACACATTTATTGGTGAAAGTAGACTTAAGATATTTAAATAAGCTTATCTTCAGCTAGAGTAGTGGTTTTAAATCTTAATAATGCTTTAATACTTTCATACAGTACCACATGTTGTGGTGACTCCCAAGCATAAAATTATTTTATTGCTACTTCATAGTTATAACTATGCTACTGTTGTGAATCATAATGTAAATATTTGTTATTCAGAATATCTGGTATGTGACGTAAATGAAAAGGTCATTCAGCCTGTCGAAGGAGACATGGCATACAGACTGAGAACCACTGATTTACAAAGTGTTATAGAACAGTACATATTAAGGCAAGGATACAAAAGATTAGTTATTAAATATGTACTGTGTTAGTTGGGTAAAAAACAGTTTAGTTTCATGAGCTTTAATTTCATTTTTTGCAAAAAATACACTTTAGTGTATTTAAATTTTAAATAAAATAAGTGTTAAGACTAATTATTATAGGCATGATTTAATCAGTAGTTCTTACATAGAGTAGCATGAGCATAGTAATATATACTATAATTTGTATTTATATATATAAATTAAATTTTATTATAAGAATATTATTTTTTGAATCTAGCAAATTGAGCAGTATTTTAAAAATATATTAATATTTAGAACAATATGGTAGTTGAGAAATAGTCATTAGGGATCATATTCTTAGAGTTTTTTTGATTGGGAGACCTTTTAATGACAGCCTTATTTCCTTTAGAATTATAGGTCTATTGAAATTGTTTATCGGCTCTTGATTTAATTTCACTACATGGTACCTATCAAGCAAATTGTCCACTTCTTTTGATTTTCTAGCTTTGTGGAGTATAGGTATTTGAAATATAACCTAATACTTCACTATATTTCTGTGTGTTTTGTTTAGCTTTGGATGAAAGTTTTTTTTTCTGTTTTGTTGATTTTTATCAAAGAAACAACTCTTTGTTGCTTTTACTCTTTATACTATTCATTTTGTTTCTGTTTTATATTTCAGCCACAATTTTGCTTATTTTCTGCAATCTGCCTGCTCTTAGTGAGTTTCCTTCTATTTATTCTAGAATTTTCAGGTGTGCTATTAAGTCAATAGTGTGATATTTCTTCAAGTTCATTATGTAGACATTTAGTGTGATGAAATTTCTACCTAGTATTATTTTTATAGCATCCTATAAAATTGGAAGTTGTTAGTCTCTAAAGTCATGCCCTTCTCTGAGTTCTGAAGTCAAATCTCCTTTAATAGCAATCTACAGATTCAATGCACTTCCCATCAAAATCCCAACAGAATTGCTTTACAAAGCTTGAAAGAATAATATTCAAGTTCATTTCAAATAAAAGCAAAGCCAGGATCACAAAACAATTTTGCTCAACAACAAAAGCCTCAGGAGACATCACCATTCCCGACTTCAAATAATAATATAAAGCTATAGTAAAATAAAAAACAGGCCTGGTACTAGCATAAAAACAGACTTCTGGATCAAAGAAACTGGATTGATGACTCAGACATTAACTCACACACCTATGAACACCTCATCTTTGACAAAGAGGCCCAAAATATTCAATGAAAAAAAGATAATATCTTTAACAAATAATTTTGGCAAAATAGGATGGTAGTGTGTAGAAAAATGTAAATAGATCCAAAACCTATGACCCTGCAGAAAACACAAATCCCCATGGATCAAAGATCTCAACATAAACCCAGCCATGCTGAAATTAATAGAAAAAAAAGTGGGAAATAGCTTCCAACACATTGGCACAGGTTACCACTTCCTAAAATAACACCAGTAGCACAAACACTAAGAATAACAATCAATAACTAGGAACTCCTGAAACTGAGAAGCTTCTGTAAAGCCAAGGACACAGTCAATAAGACAAAACAACAGCATACAGAATGGGAAAAGATCTTCACCAACCCTACAGGTGACAGAGGACTGATTTCTAAAATATATATAGAACTCAAGAAACTAGCATCCAAAGCCATAAATAACCCAATTAAAAAATGGAATCAGAATTAAATAGAGAATTCTCAGCAGAGGAACAACTAATGGCTGAATGGCACTTTAAAAAGTACTCAAAATTTTTAGCTATCAGAGAAATGCAAATCAAAATGTCTTTGAGATACCACCTTACACCTGTCAGAATGGCTAAGATTAAAAGCACAGATGTCAGCAGATGCTGGAGAGGATGCAGAGCAAGGGCAATGCTCCTCCAATTTTGGTGGGAATATAAACTTGTACAGCCACTCTAGAATGAAATATGACCATTTCTCAAAAAGAAGGGAATCAATCTCCCCAAGTATCCAGCAATACCACTATTTGGCATTGAGCCTAAGGATGTACATTTGTGCTCCAAAAGTGTTAGCTAAACTATGTTCATAGCAGCATTATTCATATTAGCAAGAGCCTGGAAACAAAGTAGATGCCCATCAACTGAAGAATGGATTAACAAACTGTGATACATCTACACAATGGAGTGCTACACAGCAGTAAGAAAAAAAAATATCCTAAAATTTTCAGGCACAGTGATGGATTTGGAGATTATCCTGCTGAGCGAGGTCTCACAAACTCAGCAAGATAAACAGGGGATGTTCTCACTCATTGGTGGACTTTAAACAAAAAAATGCTAAGCATGTCCAAGCTGTAAACCACAAACACTGAACAGCTTAGAGTGGCACCTTGGAGCCCATTCCCTCAAGAGAAACACCTGACTTAGTCTTGTGTCGGGGTCAGGAAAGTAGTTCTGCCTAGAGTGGGTGTTGAACTAAGCCACCTTGTGACCTTTGGACCTCCTGCCCTTGCTGGGGAGGAGATAAACTGATGGGAAGAAGTGATTGGGAAGTGTGGGAAGGGGAAGGGAGCCTGAACAAGGGGATACATGGATAAAAAATGAGAGTATTCAAAAATAAAAAAATAAAGTTAAATAAAATATAAATAGTAATTTTTTGCTGGTGAATCAATCCATCTTTTACCTTTGTTTCTCTTGGATGTGCTTCTCTCTCTCTCTCTCCCTCTCTCTGTCTGTCTTTCTGTCTCTCTCTCCTTTCTTCTTTTTTCTCTCCTACCCTTTTCTGTTATAATCTCTCTCATCATAGCCTTCTCAATTAATCATAACAGTATCCTTCTAACAATAAAGTCTTTTTTAAATAGAAACAGCTTCTAAGTGTTTCCTGCTATCTGCAGCTTCCTCTGCTGCATCCCTATGAGGACCCTGCATTTATAGACACTTGCAACCATATAACCAGATAGTTCATATTCACACCCTGCTAAATCTGCAGAAAATTATAACAGATATGTTGTGCCTGTATCTTTTATTTGAAATCTAGGAACTATTTAATTTCTTTATGTCTTACTTGATTCAATGGTAAGTTCGATGAGAGTTGTTTATTTTCCATGACCTTGTAGTCTTTCTGTAGTTCATGTTGATGTTCAACACAAACTTTAACCCACACTGATACAAATAGAGATGGGAGTTTATACCATTTTTTTCTATTGTGTTTTGATTTGTGATTGACAAAGCATGTGGTGAATTTAAGAGAAAGATACATGAGATGCTGAGAAAAAGATATATTATTTTGTGTTTGGGTAAAATGCTCATTAGATATCTATTAAGGCTATTTGATTCATAGCATTGATTAGTTCTCTTAGTCTTCTTTTAAGCTGCTCTCTTGCATCTCCATTTATTGGTAAGTGTGGGATTTTGAAGTGTCTCACTACTAATGTGTGGGAATTAATGTGTGATTTAAGATGTAGAAATGTTTCTTTTGTAACTGTAGGTGCCCTTATATTGTGGCATGAATTATCAAAATTGAGATTTTACTTTGATGAAATTTTTTTCTGTGATGATTATACAAGGTCCTTTTAAGTGAAGAATTATATAAGAATTTTAAAGAAAAGTTAAAACAAATACTTCTCAAATTGCTCTTCAGAATAGGAATAAAAATAACATCTCTAAATTATTTTATGAAGCTACATATTTCCTGATATCCAAACCACACAAAGTAAACAACAACCCAACTTACCTCAGGCACATTGATTCTAACAAAACTCAATAAAATAGTATAAAACCAATAACAAGAACACATAAAAATTTCTTACAGCATGATAAAGTTGACTTTATCCAAGAGATCCAGGGATGATTCAAAATATGAAGATCTGTCAATGCAATTCACCTTATAAATGAACTAAAAGAAAGTAAACACACATAATCATCTCAGTGGATGCTGAAAAAGCCTTTGATATCATACAATACCCTTTTAAAATAAAGATCTTGGAGATATCTGGAATAAAAAGAACATGCCTAAACATAATAAGGATAATATACAACAAGTACATAGTCAACATCAAATTAAATATAAAAATGTAAATGTAATTCAACTAAAATCAAATAACAAGAACAAGAAAATTCTCCCCACTCGCTCCATATCTATTTAATATAGTAATTGAAGTTCTAGTTGGAGTAATAAGACAACAAGTGGAGATCAAGCAGATGTAAATCGGGGAGAAAAAGTAAATTTTTTTTTGTTATTTGCTGATAACATGTTTGTGTAAAAAATTGACCTATAAAATTTTACCAGAAAATTCTTATGGCTGATAAATATCTTCAATAACCTTACAGAATACAAGATACACTAAAAACTCAATATCCCTTCTATATACAAATGATCAATATCTAAAGAAAGAAACCCATGGAACAATAGTAGGTAAAATAATATAACATCTTGGGTCAGTCTAAACAAACTAGTAAAAAGTCCATGTTACAAGAACTTTAAGTATTTTAAGAAAGAAACTGGAGAAGATCAAAGAAAATAGAAAGCTCTTCAATGCTCTTATATAAGTAGTATCAACATAAAAAGGCAATATTACCTAATGCAATCTACAATTTTATTGCAATACCCATTAAAATTTCAACATAATTCTTCACAGACTTTGAAAGAATAATATTCAACTTCACATGGAACTTCACAAAAGCCAGGATGCTAAAAATAATTCTGTACAAAAGAGTTCCTTCTGGAGGTATCATTACCCTTAATCACATGATCTACTTTAGACCTATCATCATAAAAACAGCTTAGTATTAACATTAAAAAGAAACATAAATCAATGGAATTTAATTAAATACTCTGACATAAATCTACGCACCTATGAGCACCTGATATTTGACCAAAAAACAAAAACAAAAACAAAAATAAAAAATATGCAATGGAAGAAAATCACTTTGAATAAATGATGCTGGAAGCATGTAGAGTTATGTAAATAAATTCAAATCTATTGCTTAACAGAAAACTTAAGTGTAAGTGGATCAAAGACCTTTATCATAAATCCTTCTATCAGTAAACCTGATAGGAAAAAAGTGAGAAGTAGCCTTGAACTAATTGGCTTAAAAGAATAATTTCTCAATATAATATCATTATTACAGATTCTGAAATAAATAATAAATGGAATCTCCTGAAGCTGACAATCTTTGGTAAGGCCAAAGACATTGCCAATAAAATAAAATGACAGCATATGAATCAAGGGAAGACCATTACCAATCCCATATCTGACAGAGAGCTGATTTCCAAAATAAAGAACTAAAAAACCTATAATCAAAATAACAAATAATCAAACTTTAAAATAGGATACAAATCTAAACAGAGAATTCCCAACAGAAGACTTTCATATGGGTGAAATATACTTAAAGAATTCTTCAACATCCTTAGTCATTAGAGAAATATAAATCAAAATGACCTTTGAGATACCAACTTAAACCTGTCAGAATAGCTAAGATCAAAAATTCAATTGAAAGCTTATGTTAGAGAAGACATGGAGTAGAGGAAACTCACCTCTACTTGTGGTAGGAGTCCAAAATTCTACAACCATTTTTTGAAATTAAAATGGTACTTTGTCATAAAAATAGAAATCAATCTAGCTCAAGACCCAAGTATACCAATCTTGGGACTATACCCAAAAGATGCCCAATGATAGCTCAAGGATACTTGCTCAGCTATGTTTATGACAGCATTATTTGTAGTATCCATCACCTGGAAATAACCTAGATGCCCCTCAAGTGAAGAGTGGATAAGGAAAATGTGGTACATTTACAAAACAAATAATTATTCAGCTGTAAAAATTAAAGCCACTGTGAAAATTGGAGGCAAAAGAATAGAACTAGAAAAAAAATCATCCTTTGTGAGGTAACCCAAAGCCAGAAAGATAAACATAATGTGTACTTACTCATAAGTGGGTATTGGGAGTAAAATACTGGAAAAAGCTACAGCCCACAGAATTAGGGAGGCTATATAACAAAGAAGGCCCAAAGAAGGATGCATACATTTTCCTGGGAAGAGAAAGTTGATCTCCAAGGTTAACTGGGAACAGGAGTCAGGAGAAGGAGGGCATGGGAACTTGAGGGAGCAGTTTGGAAATTTGGGTGGAGAAGGTGTTCAGGTGACAGAGCAGAAGGAGAGAGTAAAGAAAGAGACATCTTTAAAGAAAAGGCATTTTTAGGGACAGGGAGAAACCTGGTGCCAGTAAAACTCCCAGCAATACACAAGGATGATCTCAACTAAAACTCTAAGAAATAAAGAAGAGGGTGCCTGAAAAGAACATTGACCTTAGTTAGATTTGTGATTACTCAAATTCTAATGCAAAAGAGAGTATCTAGTAATTGATAAAAACAGATGCAGAGATCCACAGTCAAGTATTTGCCTGTGCTCAAGAGTTGTCCTGAAAAAAGTATCTGGGGGTATATGGCCAGGGGGTCCTAGGTCATGACAGATGGGAAACCAAAGAGACAGCTGACCTGAGGTCTTAGGAGCATTTGTTCTCTGGACTAATAGTTAGGAATCCTGCATTGAATCAGTCCCGTCTCTTTGCATGTGTATGACAGTTGGACAGCTTGATCTGATTGTAAGACTTCCAGCAATGAGACAGGAACTGTCCCTGGCATTTAACTGACATTTGTGACCTTCTTCACCATGCTGGATTACCTGGCTTAGTCTTTATGTAGGATTCTGTGCTAAGGCAATTTCATGTTTCATGCTTTGCTCAAATTCATGGAAGGTCATACTTTTCTAATAGAGATTTAGGAGTAGCAAATGGGAAGGAGAGTAGATGGGAGTAGAGGGTGTAGAAAAAGAAGAGAAAGAGGAAACTGTTGTGGATCAATGTAAGATCAAATGCATTAGCTCAACTATGTTCATAGCAGCATTATTTGTAACAGCAAGAACATGGAAACAACCTAGATGCCCCTCAACTGAAGATGAACAAACTGTGGTACATCTACTCAGCAGTAAGAAAAAATGATATCCTAAAATTTTCAGGCTAATGGATGGATTTGGAGAACATCCTTCTGAGAGACATATCACAAACCCACAAAGATAGGCAGGGTTGTACTCATTTATTAGTGGGCTTTAAACAAAAAGCAAATCATTCCCAAGCTGAAAACCACAACCACTGAACAGCTTGGGATCTGAAACACCTTGGAGCCCATTCTCTCCAGAGGAACACCTGACCCAGTCTTGATGAGGAAAGCTGAAGCTAGATTTGAAAAAAGTTAATTTCTAATTTCTTCTGGAGGAATAAGAAGGCATGTGTCTTAATTAGGGTATCTATTACTATGAAGAGAAAACAATATCATGGCAACTCTTATATTTGAAAATATTTAATTGGGGCTATTTATCCATCAGAGGTTTAATTTATTATTGTCATCTTGGTAATCATGAGGACATGCAGGCAGATAACGTTCTGGAGAAAGTGCCAAGAGATATAAATCTGGAATGGCAAATAGCAGAAAGAAAAAATGCCACTGAGTGTGGCTTTGACTTCTGAAACACAAAAGATCATTCCCAGTGACATAATACCATCACTGATGTTAAAGTTAATTTAACATTGCCACACCTCCCAATATTGCCACTTCCAATTAGCCTCTGGAGGCTATTTTTACTGAAACCCATGTGACAAGTTCTTGAGAAAACTATTCTTTCCCAAATTAATGTTAAGTCATCATGTATTTTTTTTTTTACAAGATAGATGAAAAGGCACAGTGGCCAGAATAATCACAAATATCAACATAACGATGAAACAAGCACACACACACATACACACACACACCACACATAAACACACAAACACACACACACACAATTAAGTAAAGGAGGAACACCAAAGCAATTCATTTTTAGTAATAATATAAAAACACCATAAAAATAATTCTGTTTCTAAGATTTTTGTGTGTATTAGCCAAATTTGAAATATTTTCTTAAACTGTCAGCTAAATATAAAACTGATTAATAACCTCACAGAGCTTCATAAATTGAAGGTCTAGCTCTTAAAATTCAGTTTAAATACTTCTTTGTTTAGTTGTAGAAACCTTTTACTATTAGAAATTACTTAATGAATAACTTCTGAAATTTAGTTACTGATTAATCATGCCCTACCACACAATTTTCTCTATTCTACACTTAAAATGTTATTTCTATATTTTATGTACTTTATTTTGGTATGTCCTTATCTAATGATAAATTAATTCTATGAGAAACAAATATAACATAATTAATAGAAAGCATATTTAAAAAAAGTGTATTCCTACATCAATTCATCAAGGATCACTGAAAGATACTCAATTAGTAAACTCAGAATTTGTTTTTTATACAAATTAAATTCTATGGTTACTTAACTATTCAAAAAGAATTTGAAATGTTCTTTATGGAGTCTAGAGAAAAGACAAAAATAGCTGATGATTGTGTTCATGAAAATGCAAATAAACTCAAGCCTATCACCCTACACAAAACTCAAATCCAAGTGGATCAAAGACCTCAACATAAACCCACACACACTGAACTTGATAGGAAAGAAAGTGGGAAATAGCCTCCAATGAATTGGCATAGGCAACCACTTCCTAAATATAATACCAGTAGCACAGACACTAAGAAGAACAATCAATAAGTGAGACCTCCTGAAATTCAGAAGCTTCTGTAAAGATAAGGACACAGTCATTAAGACAAAACAACAGCCTGAAGAATGGAAAAATATTTTCACCATCCCTACAAGTGACAGAGGACTAATCTCTAAAATATATAGAGAATTCAAAAGACTAGCAGCCACAGCCCTAAATAAGACAAATTCTAAGCCTAACCCTAGCCCTACAGCTCATAAACACCTTCAGGAATGTAGCAGGATACAAGATTAACTCAAAGAAATCAGTAGCCCTCCTATACACTAAAGATAAAAAGGCTGAAAAAGAAATAAGGGAAACATCACCCTTTATAATAGCTGCAAATAGCATTAAATACCTTGAGATTACTATAACCAAAGAAGTAACAGATTTATTTGACAAACTTTCCAAATCCAAGTAAGTTACAGTGTTTGGACATTTCTGAATGTCCTAATCCTAATCTAACCCTGTCTAACTCTAACCCTAATCTTCTAGTGGGTTTTCCTTTCTGGTGTGCTCCAGATGGCCAGTGGCTAGTACAAAGACAAGCCCAATGTACACTATGACTTCACTTGTTCAGACCTTTGCTAGTGTCATGTGTATATGGTGTTGGAAGAAAGGTTTGGCCACTGTATTGTTCTTCAATAAATCAAGCCTTGCTTTAAAAAAAAAAAAAGACAATTACAACATGGGGTTCAAAACTAAAAAGGCAATTCTCAGCAAAAGAATTATAAATGGCTAAAAGAAACTTCAAAAAATGTTCAACATCTTTAGCCATCAGAGAACTGCAAATCAAAACATCTTTGAGATACCACCTTACACCTTTCAGAGCAAGAGGAACACTTCTTTATTGTTGATGGGCATGTAAATTTGTTTCCTGCTCTGGAATGCAATATGGCAGTTTCTCAGAAAACTGGAAATCACTCTCCCCAGGGATACAGCATCACCACTATTGAGCATATACTCTTAAGATGCACATTTGCACCCCAAAAGCATCAGCTCAACTATGTTCATAGCAACATTATTGGTAATTGCGAAAACGTGGAAACAACCTAGATGCCTCTCAGCTTAAGAAAGGATTAACAAACTGTGGTACATCTCGACAATGGAGTACTACTCAGCAGTAAGAAATAAATGATATTTGAAAATTGACAGGCAAATGGATGGACTTGGAGAATATCCTCCAAGTGAGGTATCACAAACCTAGAAAGATAAGAAGGAAATGTACTCAGTCATTAGTGGACTTTAAGCAAAATACAAATAATACCAAAGCTGCAAACCACAACTACTGAACACATTTGAAGCATCTTGGACTGGCACCTTGAAGCCCATTACTTCCAGAGGAACACCTGACCCAGTCTTGATGTTGGGATGAGGAAAACATATTTGCCTGGAGTGGATGCTGAACTAAGCTACCTTGGGACCTTGGGACCTCCTGCCCTTGCTGGAATGGAGATAAGGAGATGGGGAGAAGACAGTGAGTAGGAGGGGCTGGAGGGAGAAGTTAGCTTGAACTAGGGGATAGATAGATAAAAAATGAGACTTTATTTTATAAAAATAAAAAACAATAAGAGATTAAGGTGATTTAAATTGGAAAGGAAGAAGTGAAACTATCTCTAATTGAAGATAGTATAAATATGTGTCCCCCAAAATTCTAGCATAAAACTCCTACAGCTGACAGACACCTTTAGCGATGTAGCAACATACAAGATTAAAGCAAAAAAATCAATAGCCCTCATATATACAAGTAATTAAAGGCCTGTAAAAGAAATCAGGGAAACATCACCCATTATAATAGCTGCAAATTGCACTAAGTATCTTGCTGTAACTCTAACTGAAGAAGTGACAGACCTTTTTGAGAAGAATTTAAGTCATTGAAGGAAGAAATGAAATAAGAAATTGGAAAAATGGAAAGATCTGGCATGCTCCTGGGTAGGTAGGATGAAAATAGTAAAAATGGCAACTTTATGAAGAGATCAATCAGCACTATGGACCACATATATTACCTTGATTTGTAAAGGTCTTATATCATTTTTTCTACTATGCTTTATCTAATTACATTTTTCTAGATTTGTAGTGACGAATACACATGAATAATGTAATATTAATGGTGTCACAAAAATTCCACATCAATTGACTGATGTGGAAACCAAAGTAAAACTAATTAAGTACTTTGAAACTGGAAAGTTAATTTTGTTTGTTGCCAATCAGGATTCTGAAGATGATATTTGTGCTCCTAAAGAAGAACAAAGTGAAGTAGCCAAAGCACATCTACAATTAAAATGGTAAGTCACAGTTCTACAAAAAGATGCCTACAATGACATTATTTTTTAAGGAAGCCAAAGTGTAGCAAATTTTGATGTATTTAAGTACTACATAAAATCCTAGAGGGCAATGTCCTGGATTTTAAATTGAAATTGTGATCAGACACAATGAGGAATTTTGAGCTTTCAAACAAAAATGTAACGAAATGTACTACTTAACTGCAGGAGCAAGATAAACCCAGGGACAGACCAATTTACCTATACCGGTCTGATAGAGAAGTACTATGTGAAGTACAACATGATTTTCAAGAATTGTTTCTGGTTCATAATGGTCTAACTCACTCTCCTTTACTGTGATATTTACTCAACATCAAAGTGTGATTTTATACCAACAAACAGTATCTATTTAATTCAATGAATATATTAAGTAGTTCCACATGTTTCTAAAATCTACTGTCTAATCGATAGTTCAGGGGTAGCTAGGGGTAGTCAGCAACCGAACATATAAATGGAAATAGAAAAAAAAAAAAACACAGAAAGGGACATGGTTTAAAACCATGAAGACCCTGAGATTATTTCTGAAAGTGCTTATATTCATTTTTAAGCCAGGATTCCAAGTATATTACAAGCATTCAAACATTATCTTGAGAATATTCTATGCTGTAATTGAGTCAAGCGGTGAGAAGCTCAGCTTCACTATTTTATTATCTATGTGCTGTCTTATGATGACTATCTTTGTAGTCAAGGTTTTTGCCCTGGCTCAGGCCCACAGTCTGGACCCACCTGCCACTGATTAGCCCTCCCAAATGACACAGGTGCTTATATTAATCACATGTGACTTGGCCTATGGATCAGGCATATTGCTAGCTAGCTTTGGATGTTAAGTCAACATATTTGATTAATCTGTATTACCATGTGTCCTATCGGCTTACTTTTTTTTATATCTTTCTTCTTGGGCAGCTGAATTGCATCTTTCCTGACTCTGCCCTTCTTCCCCTGTATCTATATTGGAATTTTCTACCTGGTTCTAAGATGCTTCGCCATAGGCCAAAACAGTATCTTAGTTAACCAATGTGATTTACACCATACAGAAAGACATATTGCATCACTTCACCTTTTCTTTCTAATTCAAAAGGAAGGCTGTAATTTTAACATAGCAAAATTACACGTAAGAAAACAGCTTTTAATCAAGAATCATAGCTACAATATCTAGTTTATTTGTATTCAGCAAAATTAAGGAAAATATTTTATCATATACCTTATCTTTGTGAGTGTAAAGATATATATCTAATATACCTTTTATAATATCTAAGGAAATTGGAATTGATCAAATCATATTAGCCTGGAAGCAATCCAGAAGTTCTCATCTTCTGTGAAAAGAAAAACAGAACTTCTTTTCCAAAGCAATATCTATAAACTCAAATTTCAAAGTCAAGGTACCTTTGAAGTATGTTTATCAGCTTTTACAGTCAAATGTCTTTTTTAAAAAAATTAATACATTTATTTAATAATACTTATAAACCTTTAAAATGTTACAGCACTGTTTCAAATTTTATTACATTTTAACATTACCATTGTCCATTTTGGGATCTTAAGTGTCCCAAGTCCTGTGTTAAAGGCTTCATCATCCAGTTTCAATGCTATTGGAGTGTGGTAGGAGATGAGGCCTAGTGAAAATAAGTAAGATCACAGGGTCATACACTTAAAAAGGGACACTGGTAGCTGGTCTCCTCTCCTTTGCTTTGCTTCCCAGTTAGGGCAAAGGTGGAGGCTTTCTTCCCCATTCATACTGACTCTGCAGCCAATTCCAAATTAACTGGACCAAACTACCAAACTTAAAGATTGGCTACTATGAGTCCAGATGAACTTTGTTGAGGTAGGAGTGAAGGAAATCTTAAAATGTGCCTTGTGGACTTTCCACATGGTGCTGATGTGGCAGGTTGGATCAAGCTCAGAGCCACTGCTGGGAAGTATTTCCGTGCAGAGCTCATAGCTTCCTAGAGCTGTCTGACAGAGTTCTGGGGGAAGCAGAAATCTGGCTTTCTCCAATTTTTTTTTTAGAAGCAGAGAAATAAAAAATAGTTTTATTCTGAACATACCTTTGCTCATTTGTTTTATTTTTTGGGTTTTTTTGTCTTTCTTTATTATTATTAATAATAAAATTATTATTAGGAACAAGGAAGTCACACTTTCTATCCTTGTATATCCTTATTCAAGGTCCCTTCCCCCTCCCACCACATCAGGTCATTCTTTCTTCTCCACAACTCCCCATCCCGTCCCTGGGCAGGCAGCAAGCAGTCCCATGTTCCCACTGTTCCAAATTCGCTTAGTTCAGTCTCCACTCCTGGCAGATCCAGTTTTCTCCCCTCTTTCTCAAGGGTAAGTCAGGTATTCCACTAGGGGGAGTGGGATCCAAGGAGTCAGTCCACAGTGTTTTTGATCACAACCTGTTCAGTGGTTGTGGTTTGCAGCTTGGACATGATTTGCTTTTTTTCTTGTTTGTTGATTTGTTTCTTTACAGTCCACTGTGAGTGAGTACATCCCATGATTATCTTTCTGAGTTTGTGATACCTTGCACAGGAGTATATTCGCCAAATCCATCCATTTGCCTGCAAATTTTAGGATATCATTTTTTCTTACTGCTGAGTAGTATACCATTGTGTAGATGTACCACAGTTTGTTAATCCATTCTTCAGTTGAGGGACATCTAGGTTGTTTACAGGTTCTTGCTATTACAAATAATGCTGCTATGAACATAGTTGAGCTAATACCTATGGAGTGTGAATGTGCATCTTTGGAGAATACACCCAGAAGTGGTATTGCAGGGTCCTTGGGGAGATTGATTCTCAATTTTCTGAGAAACTGCCATACTGCATTCCAAAGTGGCTGAACAAGCTTACACTCCCACGACCAATGGAGTTGTGTTTCCCTTGTTAACTTTCTCAAAGAACCAACTCTTAGATTCCTTGATTCTTTGTATTGTTCTTTTTGTTTCAATTGTATTGATTTCAGCTCTAAGTTTGATTATTTACTGCCATCTACTCCTTCTAGGGGAGTTTGCTTCTAATTGTTCTAAGGCTATACGCTGAGCTGTTAGGTCTCTAGTATGGGATTTCTCTAGGTTTTTCATATAGGCATCTAGCGCTATGAATTTTCCTCTCAAGACTGCTTTCATTGTGTCCCACAAGTTTCGTTATATTGTGGATTCATTTTCATTAAATTCTAGAAAGACTTTGATTTCTTTCTTAATTTCTTCCTTGACTCAGAGATGGTTCATCTGAGTGATGTTTAGTTTCCATGAGTTGGTAGGCTTTCTTTGGGTTTTGATGTTGTTGAACTCTAACTTTAGGACCTGGTGGTTCGATATATTACAAAGGATTATTTTCATTTTTTGATATCTGTTAATATTTGCTTTATGACCAATTATGTGGTCAATTTTGGAGAAAATTCCATGAGGAGCTGAGAAATATGTATATTCCTTTGCATTTGGGTGGAAGCTTCTGTAGATATCAATTAAATCCATTTGCATCATAACCTCTTTTAGACTCTGTATTTCTCTGTTGAGTCTCTGTCTGGTTGATCTATCCAGGGTAGAAAGTGGGGTATTGAAGTCTCCCACTATTAGGGTGTAAGAATTGATGTGGGATTCGAGCTTTAGCAGTGTTTCTTTTACATATGTAGGTGCCCTTATATTAGGGGCATAAATATTCAAGATTGAAATCTACTCGACCAATTTTTCCTGTGATGAATAAGTAATGACCATCTTGGTCCTTTTTTATTGCTTTTAGCTTAAAGTCTACTTTGTTAGATATTAGGATGGCAACCCCTGCTTGTTTCTTAGGACCATTTGACTGGAAAATCTATTCCCAACCCTTTATTCAAAGCCTGTGTCTGTCCTTAAGTTTGAGATGTGTTTCTTGTTGGTAACAGAAGGATGGCTTATGTTGTTGTAACCATCTTGTTAGTGTGTGACGTTTTATAGGAGAGTTGAGTCCATTTATATTAATGGAAATTAATGACCATTGATTGATATTTCCTGACATTTTTGGTGGTAACTAGTTTGTATTTCCTTTTCTGGAGTATTTTTCTGTAGAATTATTGATTGTGATTTCGTGGGTGTATCTGGGGTCCTTAGGTTGGAGTTTTCCCTCTAATACTCTATGTAGTGCTGGATTGGTAGATAGATATTCTTTCAGTCTGATTTTGTCATGAAATATTTTGTTTACTCCATCTATGGTAATTGATAATTTTGCAAGGTATAGTATTCTAGTTTGGGAGCCATGCTCTTTTAGCGTCTGTATAACTTCTGACCAAGCCCTTCTAGCTTTCATCGTTTCCATTGAATAGTCAGGAGTTATTCTGATGGGTCTGCCTTTATATGTAAGTTGGCCCTTTTCTTTTGCAGCTCTTAAAATTTTTTCTTTGTTCTGTATGTTTTATGGCTTGATTATAATGTGGTACACTGACTTTTTGGGGGGTCATATTTATTTGGTGTTCTGTAAGGTTCTTGTATCTTTATAGGCATTTCCTTCTTCAGGTTAGGGAAGTTTTCTTCTATGATTTTATTGAAAACACTCTGTGCCTTTGAGCTGGTATTCTTCTCCTTTTACTGTTCCTATTATTCTCAGATTAGGTCTTTTTATGGTGTCCCAGATTTCCTGAATATTTTGAGTTATGGCTTTTTTAGTTTTACTATTTTCTTTGACTGATATATCTATTTGAGCTACTGAGTCTTCCACTTCAGAGATTCTATCTTCCATCTCTTGAACTCTGTTTGTTATGCTTGTATCTGTGGTTCCAGCTTTTTTCTTCAGATTTTCTATTTCCATCTTTGCCTCAT
>PVIH01024881.1:0-21792 GCA_004025045.1 Sigmodon hispidus | reverse complement strand
TATTTCTTTAAGGCTTTTTTTCATATCTTCTTTTAGAGCTTCGATGATCATCAAAAAGGAATTTTTGGTGTTGCTTCCTTCTGTTTCCTCTTCATTGCTCAGTTCAGGTCTTGTATTTGTAAGATTGCCACTCTCTTCTGGAGTTACCATGTTGTCCTTTGTATTATTATGTAACTTTTTGCACTGACGTTTGCCCATGTCTTCAGTGGTTCACGATTAGTTGGGTCCTGGTCAGTTGTGGCACTTGGGTTGTGTGCCTCCTGTCACCTCTCTGGTCAGGGTCTGATTCTGTCTTTCAGAGACCCCTGCAGTTGTTGGTTCACTCAGTTCGAGGTCGTGGTGGGTAGCTGTGCAAATTCCCTCAGCAGGAGCTGTGGGTGTGGTGACGGGCAGAGTTTACCTGCCCCTGCTCCTGAGTGCGCTGGGACTCTGCAGACAGCACTAGGTCCCGAGAGCGAAACCTGAAGCATTGGGAGCTCAACTCTCCCTCCCAGGCTGGGAGATAGGCGATGAGGCCTGGTTTCCCCTCCTCACCTCTGGGCGGGGTCTGAATCTGCCCTTCAGAGTACCCTGTAGTTGGTTAGCTCATTTCGAGGTTGTGGCGGGAGCCGTGCAAATTCCCTCAGCAGGAGCTGTGGATGTGGTCAGCGGCAGAGTTTACCTGTCCCTGCTCCAGAGTGCGCTGGGATTCTGCAGACAGCACTCGGTCCCGGGAGCAGAACCAGAAGCAATGGGACGAGTCTGGCTTCTTGGTATAGAGGCTTAGTTATAATGGCAAAGTTAGGGGCCCAGTAATGAAAGAATCCCACCAGGACCCCCAAAAAATGAAAGACTATGGTCTGTGATGATTAGAGGCTTTAAATCTCACAGGGCTTGGATCCTGTTAGAAGTGAAGGTCTTAGACACCAGGCTGAATTGAATACCTTAGTAGACCATAATATGAGAGAATATAGCTGAGGCTCAGACGGGAAAACGTGATATACCCAGAAAGCCAAGGTAGTTCAGAGGCAAAGAGGTGGTCTGTTGAGATAGAGGCAGGCTGGGGCCACAGACAAAGAGATCATCTACAAATTGGAAGAGTATACTAGGACCAGAGTCAAAAGTGGAGAGATTCCAAGCCAAGGCTTGGCCAAAGAAATGGGGTCTATCCGGAAAACTATGTAAGAGAATGGTACATGTAAGCTGTCTGAAGGACCAGGAGTCAGAGACCTTCCAGATAAAGGCAAAGAGGATGTGTAAGTCAGAATGTAGAGGGACAGTAAAGAAGCCATCTTTTAGGTCCAGAATAGAAAAGTGGGAGGTGGCAGGAGGAATGGTAGATAGGAGTTTGTATGGGTTGCTAACTATGTTAGGATAACATAGTTATTAATTCCTCATTAATAAGGCAGAAGTCTTGAACTAAACAGAAAGCTCTGCAGGTCTTAAAGCCTGGCAAAAATAGGGGTGTTAAAGGTTGAGTCCATAGGAATTAAAAGTCTCTGAGATGAAAGGTGGATGATAATAGGCTTAAGACTTCATCTCAATGATAGGTTTCAGAAATTAAAAAAAAAAAAAAAAAAAAAAAAAACTGGGGTCTGAAACCAAAGAAATAAGGGTGTTTAAGGAAAATTAAAACTAGCCTGGTGGTGAGTAGACACCACTGGAGTTGAGATATCCCATACTTAAGAATCTACTGTGTAAGGAAGGGTTGGAACAAGACTGGTATAGAAATTTGCAAGGCTATTAAGAGAAGAAGAAAGCTCTAGAACAAACAGAAATAAACACACCCAAATGCAGTAGACAACAGGAAAAAAATCTAATTCAGGGCTAAAGTCAGTAAAATAAAAATAGAACAACACAAAAAGGATCAAAGAAACAAAGAATTGGTTCTTTGAGGGGCTGGAGAGATAATTCACAGGTTAAGAGCACTGACTGTTCTCCCAGAGTTCAATTCCCAGCAACCACATGGTGGCTCAGAAGCATCTATGATGACATCTGGTACTTTCTTCTGTATACTGTATACAAAATAAATAAATAAATCTTTAAAATAAAGGAATTGTTTTTGTTGAGGAAATCAACAAGATGGATAGAAAATTCCACATCCAAACTAACTAACGAGAATGTGCAAACTAGTAAAATTAAAAATGAAAACAGAAACATAGCAATAAACACGGGAAATCTAAATGATCATTAGCTTATCCTTCAAAACTTGTACTACATAAAATTGGAAAATCTAAAAGAAATAGAAAAGTTTTTGATAGATATCATTGAAGTTAAATTGAAATCAAATAAACAATTTAAGCAGACCAATAACCTCTAAGGAAATAGAAGTAGTCATTAAAATTCTCCCAGCTGAAAATAGCCCAGGGTCAGACGGTTATGTTTTCATTTTATATTTATGTTTTAATAATAAATTACCATATAATAGGCATTTTATTTTATTTTTATTTTTTATTCTGATCATAGTTTTCCCTCCCTGCTCTCCTCCTATGTCCTCTCCCCATCTACCATTCACTTCTCCTACCTTGTATGCGTAAAAGGGAAGGCCTCCTCGGATATCAACTAAACATGTAATATCAAGTTGAAGTAAGACTAGGTACCTCCCCTAGAGCCAAAGCTTAAAAGGACAACTCAGTATGAGGAATGAAGTACCGAAGCCAGCAAGAGTCAGAGACAGCCCTTCTACAGTGGTTAGGAGTACCACAAGAAGATCAAGTTATGTGATTGTAATATGTATTTAGAGAAGGCCTAGGTCAGTCCTGGGCAGGCTCCTTGGTTGTGAGTACAGTCTTTATAAACCACCATGAGTCCAGGTTAATAGTATTCATGGGTTTCCTTGAGCCTTCTGGCCCCTGCAATTCTTCCTTCTCATTTTGCAGAATCCTCTGAGCTCTAGTTAATGTTTGGCTGCAGGACTCTACATTTATTTTAATCAATTGCTGCATGAAATGTCTCTGATGACAGTTGGGCTAGTCAGCATACTATGAGTACAGCAAAATATCATTAAGCATCATTACACTGACATTTTTAGCTTATTTATTTTCCCAGTCATGTTTAGATATGTGCTAGGTCTGTAGACTATCTATCCTCTGGGTCAATAAAATATTTCCTCAAGATCTAAAAATAAATAATGATAATAATAATGAAAACAATTAAAAACAAGAAAAGAGTACTCCCTTTCTTTCTTATTGTATTAAATATTGTTACTAATTTTGAAATATCCATTTATATTTGTATTTTTATAAATAATATTCAATCACTAAACAGCAATGAAATTGATATGCATACAGTTCTAATAATATAGGGTCAGAATTAGTTATATGTATATATCATTAACATTTGACTTTGACATGGCCCTAGAGTCTCTGTTTCTTTTTTGGATGAATAACCTTTTTATCTTTTGTAGTTATAAGACAACTTTAGTTTTCATTCTAATTCTACTGTATCATAAATACATATATTGTTGTTCACAAGTGTATCAATAGAAAAGTAACCCCATCAAGTTGTAAATATGTAAATTAGGATATATTTTTAAACTATTATATACACTGAATCATCATGAGTTACAATCCTGCTAAATATTCTGTTTCAGTTTTATACTCAAAAGACTAATTCCCTTCATAAATGGATAATATTCAATCCAAACAACAGTTTCCTTACCATAGCAGTCATTTCTAATTTCCATAAATTGAAGTATCCTTTATTCAGGGCACTGAAAGTAGTTTTAATTACTCTGATTGTAGAACAGTGATGTCTCAGCACAGATGTTTCCATTTATTTTCTTTAAATGATTTATCTGTATGAACTTCTAAATAAAAAATATTTACTTTTTTTTCCCCCCCCAATATTTACTTTTTTAAAGAGTTATGCAAATTGTCTGTATAGTAATTCCATTAGGTATGATATATTTATGATACATGTAAATATCAGTCTTTTCTAATTATAATTATAATTGATTGTGAATGGTATATTTTATACATATTAATTTTGATAATTTGCAAATGAATAACTTTAATCTATGATATACAACATCCACTACCTTTAACTGCCATATTAGTTTTTTTAAGACTTCAGTAACAAAAGGTAGAGTCTGTGTTTCTTGAACAACAAATGTTTATTTTCTCACAGGTCTATAGTAAAATGTTCCTGACCTGTCCTTTCCAGCCTAGCCCTGAGCTCTGGACTGACCCACCCTCAGCTGCTTAGTCCCAATAATCACACAAAGGCTTGTATTAACTACATGCTGTTCAGCCTATGACCAAGACTTATTGATAGCTAGCTCTCCCATCTTAACCCATTTCTATCAGTCTGTTTTGCCATGTTGCTCATGGCTTACCTATTTGTACTCCATTATATACTGCTTCTTGGGCAGTTGACTTGCTTCTCTCTGACACTGCCCTCCTTCTACTGTATCTATGCTTGGATTTCCCACCTACTTCTGAGCTGCTCTGCCATAGGCCAAAACAGTTTCTTTATTATTCAATGATATTCACAGTATACACAAAGACATTCCACATCACAGGTCTAGAAGACAAAAGTTCTAGATTACAATATGAGAATGTAAGTTTTTCAAGGATCTTCTTTGTCTGCTAATCCATATCACATTAAAAACCCATTTGAGATCTCATTTATCCATTTGTACACATTTAGCATATAATTTTCTAATATAGTTTCATACAAAATAAAATTCTGGATGTGACATAATTCAGCCCATACAAAATAGTTGGTATTATCTGTGTAAACTATTGATGGTATTGACTAATATGGACAGATTTATTTTTTTCAGTAACCTTATTTTGTGTGTGTATATATATACATATGTATATACATATACATATATATATATATATATAACAACATCTATCATGTATGCATTAGCAATTTATGAGGTAAGTTTGTCCCAAGATAATCATTTTGCCACAACCATTTAAATGGTCAACAATGTAGAATTTCATTTGCTTTTTTGCTGTTAAGAAAATTTTCTTTGTATATAACAAAAACTCTATTTCAGTAGGACAATGAGAGGCAATGTTTGTTTCTGTTTCAGTATAATATATGTTCATGTTCCATAATAAACTGATAAAGTTGAATTTCCTTTGTTATATTCTGAGGATCAGTTGGCTAAGGACTATACTACAATTTTACTGATGTTGCTGTAAAAGAATTAAGATGTTATTTCCATTTTTTCTCAGATTAAACTGGCTGAGCTGGTTGCTTTGAAGGGTTTAAAGAAAGCAAATCTGTTATCCTCATCTGACTCCTTTGACTCTTCCTTGGTTTCATCCATGCTTGACTGGGGCTGCAGAAGCAGGAGGAACAGCATCCTCAAATGGAGATGAATCAGTTAAGAAGGCCTTGACATTTACAGAAAGTGAGAATATATACTCCACTAATAACCAACAAAGCCAGGACTCACTTGATTCTACCAATATTAGAATGTAGCACTGGGGCAGCAGTAAGGTAAGTCACCCCTCAAAGATCATCAGAAAGCATTACTTCTGCAATAGTTGGCTATTAACAGAAGAATTTTTATTGAGGTTCTAGGAATAAAATACTGTATATTTCTCAGCCATAAGTAGGATATCTGTAACACATCCTTTCCCTTCTCTACACAAATTCTAATAAATCATTGTGAAAGTAGAGAAGGAAAGATTGTAAGAACCAATGTCAATAGATGACTCCAAGGAAACAGTGTTTTTGGATACAACAGGAGGGTTGCACATACATTTGAACTCATTAGAGTTGGGACAACATGCACAAAACCTGCACAAGCTCAGCCTAAACAAAACCTCACCAAAAAGGGTGGAGGAGGACACAAAATTCCACCACTAGCTGGGGAGCTGTTGACATTTGGTAGCTGCTGGAAGACAGTGAGCTTTCTTTAAAGATGTGATTCCTTAAAGGTCAACCACTACTCAAGGAATAGTCCCACAAACAGAAGAGTATTTATATAGTACAAATTGAACTCAGTGAGCTTAAGATTAGTAAGTGGTATGGTTGGAAAGGTGAGGATGAATCCAGAAAAAGTTGTGGAAAGAATGTGAACATGATAAAAAAAAAACTTTATAAAATTCTCAGATTTAATAAAATTGTTGTTTTAAAAAATTATCCCAGATTTCCTTATGATTTCACCCATTTCTTCAATTCGTGTTAAGAAAAGATTTAACAAATACAATTATTAAGATATTAATCAATTAAGTTCTACTTAACATAATTTAGTTTTTAACCTATTGCTGAACAATTTTTTACATACAAAGGTGAGTATCTATCACATTCAATAAGGAAATGTGGGAGTGGAGGAAAGAGGGAAGGAATGAATAAAAAGAAAAAAGAGAAACAACTGAGAGACCGAGAGAGGGAAGGAAAGAGGCAGTCTAAGAAAGATGAAGTCAGTTACAGTAAAGATAAGTTTTTGTTTGTTTGTTTGTTTGTTTGTTTTTCCCCTGGAAAAAAAAAACAGAAGTGATCATTTTTTTTGTCTTATTTTTATTATTAATAAAGTCATACTTTTTATCCATGTATCCCCTTGTTCAAACTCCCTTCTCCTTCCCGCCTCTCCCAGTCACTCTTCTCCCTCATCTCCTTATTTCCTCCTCAGCAAGGGCAGGAGGTTGCACGGTCCCAAGGTGGATAGCTCAGCATCCAATCCAGGCAAATCCACTTTCCTCATCACAACATCAAGACTGGGTCAGCTGTTCTTCTGGAGAGAATTGGCTTCAAGTTGCCAGTCCAAAGTGTTTCAGATCCCAAGCTGTTCAGTGGTTATGGTTTGCAGCTTGGGAATGCTTTGGTTTTTGTTTAAAGTCTACTAATGAGTTATTTTTAAACTGCTTCAGCTACTCATGAGACCTAGAAAGCAGCTCCTTTTCTTCTCACTTGTGTGACAAAGTATGGAAACTGTGTATAAAGGAAAAGACCAGCTTGAACACAAAACCATCTCAGTCTAACACTTGAATTTAAATTTTCAACCACAGCCAAGTCTCTAGAATAATTTATTATTAGATAATTTCACCAAAACAATCTACATAAAGAAAATATTTACTTTTATTCCAGTACTTTGAAAATTTTGAAATATAAAGTTTTAGAGATAATCAAAATAGATACATAGAGAAATACACATCCTACAAGCCATCCACCATTACTAGGTTTGGCAAAAATTTAGTGGATTTTACAAATTGTATGATAAAGTATAGTGGTGTTCACATAATGTCCCTGAATATTCAGAATAAAAAGTCCAAAAATCACAATTTATGTCATCAATAAGCCCACAAATTAATTTTTAGTGCATAATTCCTTTTTAAATTATGGAAAATGTAGTGAGTTCTTCTGAAGATATAAGCTTAAATCTGTAAACATTTTTAAACATTCTTATCTGTAATTTTGCTTTTCTTTTACTTTTCAATGTTTTATGGCAAACTGGTAAATTTTGGCAAAAAAATATTTTTATATGGCATTAGAAATGCCTTATCTCTATTCTACACATGTCAAAACCCCCTTAATATAAATATTAGAGAAGTACTGTATGCATTCAGTTTCCATCATCTGGAGCTAAATAGCTAAATAACCCAATAATAATGATGATGATGATGATGAAACACCTCTAAATAAATTCAGAGAAATAATAGGTCTGTGAAGATGCAGCTGTGTGACTTATATCCACAGTATAATTTTCTTTCAAGATGAACTCATAGCTTAAAACTCCAACAACCTGTCTGAATCATTTATGATCATGCGAAAGTCAGTTTGGGCTTGCAAAATGCATGATATATTGCATTTAATTTTCATAGGAAACTGGTTCTTTTCATCACTTAAGATAAATGAAAAATTTAAATGCATTGTTGATTGTTCACATAGAATAAAACTGATTACACTGTCTCACCCCTAATACTCATTCTCTTCTTCAATTCATTATAATGATTAAATTGAAATAGCTAATAGATACTATGCAGTTGCTTAGCCTAAGTGACTTATCAACACATATCTAATAAACACTGAAAACATTTTAAGATGTTTTGAAATTCATTAATGGCATTAAATCTGTTTTAGAAGTGAAGCACAATGGCTTACCTAAATGCTGTTGTTACTACCGTAGCATATAAATGACCACTGATATCTATGAAAATAAATATTGATCAATATTCAATGACATTTTGGTGCTGATATTTTTCTACTAAAATTTATTATTAATGTTTTTAACATTTGCTAAATCAAGATTAATAGGTTTTCTATAATACAATAATAGTTTTCTCTGCCAATGCGGTATGCCAGATCAAGCTGAACTGAAAAAGTAAATGATTAGGTTTATTTGAGCAAAGCAACTTCTGGATGAGTTCTCCAACTCCCAGAGTCAGAATCAGGGAAAAAAACAAAAAGGCCTGTAGGTGAGGTGTGATGGTGTGTTTTTCACAGGCTGGGTTTGTGCCTAAGTATAATCAAAACTGTTTGCTTTAGGTAAGGCTTTGGTCTAATGTCAATTTTAGAGGAGGAATCAATGCAGCTGCCATGATAGCGGAATTTGGCTTTTTGATGCCTTTTCTTTGTTGGGAATTTCCTGAAAGAGTGAGGTGAGAGTGTGTGTGTGTTGGGGGATGCAGCTTTATTGATCAAGCAGGGGTGAACTGGAGGTTCCAGCTGAACAGAAATACTTAAAGTATCATGAGTATAATATAACTAGTGATGCTTGATTTTTAAAAATAACATTTTAAAGATAAGTGCATCTGCCAAAAGGAAATGAGCAGAGCTAGAAATTATTGAGTTTGGTACCTGTCTTAGTTAGAGTTCTTTTTGCTGTGAAGATTCACTGTGACCATGGCAACTCTTAAAAAGAAATAGGGTAGCTGGCTTACAATTTCAGAGATTTAGTCCATTATCATCATCATGACAGGGAGCATGGCTGCATGTCATAGTGCTAGAGTAGTTAGTACCTGAGAGCCCTACACCTTGAGGGAAACAGCAAGTAGACTGTGACACTGGGAGGTATTCTGATCACAGGAAATTTCAAAGTCCACCCCCACAGTTATGCACTTCCTTCAACAAGGTCACTCTAACAAAGCCATATCTCTAAACAGTGCCACTTCCTATGAGATTATCAGGGTCAATTACATTCAAAGGACCAGAGGAACCAGGGCTTAGAGACATAAATACTATACATTCTCTCTCATGATGATGCTATTTTATGACTTTTATAGTTAAGTATTTATGTGAGAGTGTGTATAAGTAGAGGTCAGAAAATCAGAAAGGGGCTCATAATAGAAAATTGGCTCTTAGGAAGAGGTCTGGGGAGGATAGGAGAAGCATGCAGTGTTAAGGCTGATACTGAAAGACAACATGCAGACAGTTAACAACAGTGAGAAACAAGTAGAAAAGAGAAGTGAGTGGGAGACAAGAGAAGAACAAATAAATCTAATACATAAAAAGTCATGAAAAACTTGTATGCTTCTTTGTATTTTTAAATTAACATAAATGAACAAAAAATAAAATATTAATTTGCGCATTGTAAACTTCCAGGAAAAAAAAAAAAAAAAAAAACACATTTTCTTTTTGTTTTCCAAACAGTTTTCTGTAGAAAGCAATGAAGACAATAAAATAAAATGAAACGATACCTTAAAAGGAAATTGGAAAAAGATTATGAAAAAAACATACTAGATGGGTATGTAGCTTGAATGAATGATAAAATGATATCAAAACTAAGCAAAAGGTAATTTATTTAATACATATTTTGTCTGAACCTCATAATATATTATAAATCAAGCACAATATGAAAAGCTATTGAGATTCTAAATAAAAAAAAATTCATCATAAATCTTCAAGTACATTGGAATTAGTTAAAAAAAATAAAACTAGTAAAGCAAAAGATTTTTTTAAAGCGAGATTTTTTTTGACTAATAATTGTTCATTAAAATAGTTTTCAAACCTTAGGTATTTTAATCTGATTTTGAAATCACAAAAAGTTTACCTGTTCCCAAAAATATTGCATGTGAAAATCTACATTATTTTTGAAACTGTATCTGCATAAAAATAGTAGTCACCTTAATGATAAATTTTAATTTTAAAATATCATCAAACCAAATCTGAATAGTTACTGGAAGATGTCAATTTATATTCTCAAGGACTGAAGTGAAACAATAGCCTTGTAACTTTCTCCTTAAGCTCACTTATAAGCAATGTAAATCACAATACATTTGCTGTGTCATCTCATAAAGAAGGTGTAGAGAATAACATAGCATTTCCAATGTAGAATAGGCATGCTTTAATTAGCTTTGAATTGCTGTGGTGAAAATTCCATGATCTTAGTGAGAAAAGGGTTTATTCAGCTCATGTATCTGGAATCATAGTCCATTTTGCTAAGCCAATGCAGAAACTCAGACCAGGTGAGAAACTGAAGGCAGGAACAAATGCAGGAGCCTTAGAGGAGAGGTGCTCAAATGCTTGCTCAGCCTAATTTCTCATAGAATATTTGGGAAATTCAGACTCTGTGCAGAGGTGAGGTGAGGTGAGCAGGTTCCGGTGCCTGATTCCCCACCTGGAGAGATGCATTCTGGGATCAGGATCAATATGTAGTGCCTGATTCCAGACTCTCCTTAGCAGACAGGACTAGGGATTTGCTGTGAGGGGATCCTCCACCCAGACCTAAAAGAGGGGGCATTGCACGGTCAACCCTGCCTCCAGGAAAAAACTGTATCATCAGAGAAGGACTGAGACCTTGAAATTTAGACCCATGTCCAGAGCAGAGTCAGAAATTGGGCAGAACCCTTGCTCAGAGAAGACTGGAGGCACACAAGCCCTCTTGCCACAACTGATTAGGAGCAGCGTAATTGTGAACCACTGAAGGCTTGGGCAGAACCAGTGCAAAAATACAAATACTAATATAAAGACCAACACGGCAACTCCAGAAGAAACTAGTGGTTCTACAACTTCAAGATTTAACAGAGCAATGAAGGAGAAATAGAAGGAAACAACACCAAACACAATATTATGGAAATTATTGAAGCCTTCAAAGAGGGTATAAAAAACTCAATTAAAGAAATGGGAGAAATACAAACAAAATATTGGAAGAGATGAACAAATCCTTGAAAAAAAATAAAACCAAGAAAAGGTAAACCAAAAAAGAAAAGAAACATTTCAGGAACTAAAAGCTGAAATAGAAGAAATAAAAAAGACACAAAAGGAGGCAGAGATGGAAATAGAAAACCTGAAGAAAAGAGCTGGAACTACAGATACAAGCATAACCAACAGAATCCAAGAGATGGAAGAGAGAATCTCTGAAGTGGAAGACTTGATAGTGGAAATAAATACATTAGTCAAAGAAAATACTAAAACCAAAAAAGACATAACACAAAATGTTCAGGAAATCTGAGACACTATGAAAAGATCTAACTTGAGAATAATAGAAATAGAAGAAGGAGAAGAATACCAGCACAAAGGAACAGATAATGTATTCAATAAAATCATAGAAGAAAACTTTCCTAACTTAAAGAAGGAAATGCCTTTAAAGATACAAGAAGCTTACAGAACACCAAATAGATTTGACCCCCCTAAAAGTCTGCTCACCACATCAAGCCACAAAACATACAGAACAAAGAAAAACTTTAAGAGTTTCAAAAGAAAAGGGCCAACTTTCTTATAAAGGCAGACCCATCAGAATAACACCTGACTATTCAATGGAAACAATGAAAGCTAGAAGGGCTTGGTCAGAAGTTAAACAATCACTAAAAGCGTATGGCTGCCAACCTAGAATACCCAGCAAAAATATCAATCAACATAGATGGAGTAAACAAGGTATTTCATGACAAAGTCAGACTGAAACAATGCCTGTCTACCAATCTGGACCTCCAGAAAGCATTATAGGGAAACTCCAACCTAAGGACCCTACATACAGCAATGAAACGACAATCAATCAATAAGCCCACAGAAGAATAACCCAGAGACAGAAAATACCTACAAGCTACCATGAAAAATAACAGGAAATACCAATCAGTAGTCAGTAATATCCCTTAATATCAGTGGACTCAACTCACCTACAAAAAGATACACAATAATAAGATGAATACAAAAACGGAAGTCATCCTTCTGCTGCATACAAGAAACATACCTCAACCACAAAGACAGACACAGCTTCAGATTAAAAGGTTGGGAAAAGACTTTCCAATCAAATGGCTCTAAGAAACAAGTTGGAGTTGCCATCCTCATATCTAACAAAGTAGACTTTAAGCTAAAAGCAATTTAAAGGGACCAAGATGGTCATTACTTATTCATCACAGGAAAAATTGGTCAAGAGGATATTTCTATCTTGAATATTTACACCCCAAATATAAGGACACCTACCTATGTAAAAGAAACACTACTAAAGCTCAAATTGCACATTAATTCTCACACCCTAAGAATGGGAGACTTCAGTACCCCATGTTCACCCATGGATTGGTCAACCAGACAGAAACTCAACAGAGAAATAAGGAGTCTAATAGAGGTTAGATGGGTTTAATAGATATTTACAGAAGCTTCCACCAAAATGAAAAGGAATATACATATTTCCTAGCTCCTCATGGAACTTTCTCTGAAATTGACCACATAACTAGTCATAAAGCAAATATCAACAGATACAAAAAAAATGGAAATAATCCCTTGCATCATATTGGACCACCAGGGCATAAAGTTAGAGTTGAACAACATCAAAAATCACAGAAAGTCTACAAACTCATGGAAACTAAACATCACTCAGCTGATCCATGTCTGGGTCAAGGAAGAAATTAAGAAAGAAATCAAAGTCTTCCTAGAATTTAATGAAAATGAATCCACAATGTACCCAAACTTGTGGAACACAATGAAAGATGTCTTAAGAAGAAAATTCAATGCACTAGATGCCTATATGAAAAACCTAAAGAAATTCCACACTGGAGAACTAACAGCACAGCTGAAAGCTTTAGAACAATTAGAAGCAAACTCACCTAGAAGGAGTAGATGGCAGGAAATAATCAAACATAGAGCTGAAAACAATACAATTGGAGCTAAAAGAACAATACAAAGAATCAAAGAATCAAAGAGTTGGTTTTTTGAGAAACTCCACAAGACAGATAAACCCTTATCCAAACTAATCAAAAAGCAGAGAGAGAGTATCCAAATCAACAAAATCAGAAATGAAAAGGGGGACATATCAACTGACCCCCAAAAAATCAAGAAAATTATCAGATCATACTTTGAAAATGTATAGTCCATAAAAATGGAAAACCTAGAAGAAATGGACAGCGTTTTGGACAGATAACATTTAACAAAATTAAATGAAGAACAAAATAATTACCTAAACAGACCTATAACCCTTATGAAAATTGAAGCTGTCATTAAAAGCCTCCCAAGAAAAAAAAGATCAAGTCCAGATGGTTTCAGTGCAGAATTCCACCAGACACTCAAAGAAGAATTATTACCATTACTTGGCAAACTATTTCACACAGTAGAAATTGAAAGAATATTGCCAAATTCCTTTATGAGGCTACAGTTACCCTAATATGCAAGCTACTAAAAGACACAACAAAGAAGGAGAATAACAAACCAATTTCCCTCATGAATATTGATGCTAAAATCCTCAGCAAAATTTTGGAAAACACTATTCAACAATATATAACAAAATCATCCACCATGACCAAGTAGGCTTCATTCCAGAAATGCAGGGATGGTTCAATATACAAAAAACTGTAAACATCATCCATTATATAAACAAACAAAAGGAAAAAAACTACATGATTATATACTTAGATACTGATAAAGCTTTTGATAAAATACAACACTCTTTTATGATAAAAGCTTTGGACAGATAAGGAATACAGGGAAAATATCTCAATATAATAAAGGCAATTTACAAGAAGTTGACAGCCACCATCAAACTTAATGGAGAAAAACTCTAAGCAATCCCACTAAATCAGGAACTAGACAAGGTTGTCCTCTCTCTCCTTATCTATTCAATATATTTCTTCAAGTTGTAGCTAAAACAATGAGAGAACAAAAGGAGATTAAGGGGATACAAATTGGAAAAGAAGTGAAGCTATCTTTATTTGCAGATGATATGAATGTATATATAAGTGACCCACAAAATTCTACCAGGGAACTTCTACAGCTGAAAAACACTTTCAGTAATGAAACAGGATACAAGATTAACTCAAAGAAATCAGTAACCTTCCTATACAATAAAGATAAAAGGTCTGAAAAAGAAATGAGGGAAACATCACCTTTTATAATAGCTGAAAATAGGATTAATTACTTTGGAGTAACTATAACCAAGGAAGTAACAGATTTTTCTGACAAAAATTTTAAATCACTGAAGAAAGAAATTGAAGAGGATATCAGAAAATGAAAAGATCTCGCATGTTCCTGGATAGGTAGGATCAACATAGTAAAAATTGCAATTTCACCAAAAGCAATCTAAATATACAATGCACTGCCCATCAAAATTTCAAAAAACCAAAACATAGTATACCTGACCACCAGTCCCAGACGTCACCAGTCACAATGGGATGTACACTGCTTTATCAATCACTAATTGAAAAATAAAAATGTACTACAGGCTTTCTACAGCCTGATCTAATAAAGTCATTTTTTTTCTATTGAGATTTCTTTATATTCTTATTTATATTATATATTATAGTTTGTTAAGTTGACATAAAACTAGTCATTAAAGTAATTATTACTCTTAATTTTTAATTGATATATAATTAAAATATTGTGATTGATGTTTTGAATGCATGCTGATCAGAGGCAGTTGCTATAATTATGTCTGCCACCCATATATACTACCTACTGGAGAATATTTTGGGCAGTGGAACTTAAATGTGTTAAATGTCAGCAGTCACTGGCCTTCCCATGTGTTCTAAGAAATACAGTATTTTACCTTTGTCTATGTAGATTTGGTGACATTGGAATTTTACACTTACATAATATAAAAATGTTTCTCGTGTCTTTCACTAATTTTCTGAAGACTCATTCACATTGTAACAGAAGGCAATTTCTTTACATGTAAAAGTAAGAGTAGTATTCAACTATCTGTGTACATATGCTACATTTTTAAGTTCACCAGTTCATAGACTTCTGCAAGTTTTCCAGTATCTATTAACTATCATATATCCCATTGCTATGTAGGGATTTTATATTTTCAATTTTTTTAGTTCAAATATATACATGTGTACGTGTGTATGTGTGTGTGTGTGTGTGTGTGTGTGTGTGTGTGTGTGTGTGTGTTTGAATGGGATGAGGTCCTGGTGCAGATTTACATGTTTTATGAACAGAAACCCAGTTATCTACATTTATTTAACAATCATCTATATATCTGTCTGTCTATTGGTCTGTCTGTCTCTCTGTCTGTCCATCTGCCCTTCTGGCTGGCTGGCTGGTTCTCTGTCCATTCATCCATCTGTCCATCTGTTTATCTCTAGAGAGAAAGAAAGAGGTGTAAACACACACATATATGTAATTGCCATGTAATAGAGTATGTTTAATCTGAAATACTGCCAAAATCGTGCAATCTTGCTACATCTTTATTCTCTTCAGCAATGAGTGAATGATTTTGAAATATTTTCTTCCATTGTCAATGTGCATATGTATTTTATTAAGTATGTCTTTTGATTAGAAAAAGAATACTTTAGATATGCATGATAGTCCAGTCATTAATTCCAGCACTTGACAGACAGAGACACGAAAATCTCCATGAGTTCAATCTCATGGTCTACAGTGTAAGTTTCAGAACAGGCTGTGCTACACATAGAAAACTTTAAACCCTTTCTTGAAAGACCAAAAAGATTTATTTATTTATTTATTTATTTATTTATTTATTTATTTATTTGCTTACTTACTTACTTATTACAACTGTGTAGTACTGAAGATAGAGCCCAGAGAATGAAACATATTAGACTTAGATTTTAGCCATTAGATTCATCCTCAGCTTTTAAGGGTTAAGATTTTATGAAATATAATTTATTTTATTTCATTACTCAGAAAAGAAACAAAAACAAACTGGGACGCTAGCTAGAACTTGAATCTTTACTTTGGTTTTACTTGAAAAGTTTCACATATTAGTTATTTTATTTTTTATTTTGTTGGACTTGGGTCAGCTTTGAGACTGATCTAAGATGCTGGTCCATGTTTACACTTTTGTTACCTCACCCCACTTGTTTAAGACTTGCTCAGTTCCCTCACTTCTGAAGAGTGCTGCATTCTTATGAAAATCAAATTACTCAAATATGTATGTGTTTATTCTAGATTTTCAGCATCAATCTTGGTTTTTCTGTATAATTGATTATCAAACAAAGCATTGTTGCTTTGTAATAAATTATGAGATGAGGCAGTGTTTCTATTTTATTAATTTTTAAAACTATTTTTATGTCATGAATTTCTCTTTTGCATTTGAAACTAGAAATCATTATTTTAAATGATTTTTTTAAAAAATATTATCTGATAATTTATCCCTGACCACATTTCATCTGACCATGATTTAGATTTTCTTAATTTTAAATCTTCCATGTTATAATGAATGTTTAATTCTGACTTTTTAATACACTTAAATTTCTAGCTTACAAGTTATTTTTTGATGTTAATGTGACTTTAACTTTTTTCCATTAAAATTCCATGTTATTCACTGATTTTATGAAAATATAGCTGAACTTTTAACTTGATCCTCTGAGCTTTGACTAACATCTCTGATTATGTTGAAAAGATGAATGTTCTCTTGTTTTGTTTGTGGATGCCTTACACCTTCTAAACTTTGGACATTTTGTTTTCTTGAAACAAAAATTAATTTTTCTATCTTTTTCAAGCATTTTAACCCTTCAGTTCTCAGCATTTAATATTAAACAATTTTTTTCACTTGAGGATATTTATTCGCTATTGTAAAGGCCAGTGACATTATCTCTGTATTTTCTCAAGTCCTTTTACACATCCATTGCAGTGATTCTTTTCATGTCGTCCTCTATCACTTTAAGGAAACTACAACAATAGATAAAAATAAGAAATTAATATCACTTATCATTTGCTGAAAAAATGTGCTGTTCAATTTGCTTTGCTGGTATTTGGTTGGGATATTGAAAAACATTCTTGCATCAGCTTTCATAAGGGACATTGACTCATAATTCTCTTTCATTGAAGTTTTTGATGCTTTTATTAGGTTAAAATGGCTTTATAATAGTGAAAATGTTTTTTAATCTTTTTTGTAAGTTTATTATTTTTTTCTTAACCTCACTTTTTGAGAATTTAGACTTTACTATGCTTTCTCTTTTTTCCAGTTTTTTTATTATGCATAAGGTCTTGTTTCTTAATCCATGTTTCCCCTTGTTCAAACTCCCTTCCTCATCACGTCCATCGCAGTCACTCTTATCCCATTTCCTTATCTCCTCCCCAGCAAGGGCAGGAGGTCCCAAGGTCCCAAGGTGGCTTAGTTTAGCTCAACTCCAGGCAGAGATCCATTTATCTCATCCCAACATCAAGACTGGAACAGGTGCTCCTCTGGAGGAAATGGGCTCCTAGGTGCCAATCCAAGGTGTTTCAGATCCCAAGTTGTTAAGTGATTTGGTTTGCAACTTGGAAACTCATTGCTTTTTCTTTAAAGTCTACTAATGAGTGAGTATATCCTCTGCTTATTTTTCTGGGTTTGTGATACCTCCCTCAGAAGAATGTTCTTCAAATCCATCCATTTCCCTGAGAATTTTAGGATATCATTTTTTCATACTGCTGAGTAGTACTCAAATGTATAGATGTACCACAGTTTGTGAATTCATTCTTCAGTTGAGGGTCATCTAGGTTGTTTCCAGGTTCTTGCTATTACGAATGATGCTGCTATGAACATAATTGAGCTAATGAATTTGGAGTACGAATGTGCATCTTTAGAGTATATGCTCAGTAGTGATATTGCTGGATCTTTGGGGAGAATGATTCCCAGTTTTCTGAGAAACAGCCATACTGCATTCCAGAGTGACTGAACAAGTTTACACTCCCACCAACAAGGAGGAGTGTTACCCTTGCTCTGTTGTTGCTCAAGAATAGGCTGTCACCTGAGTTTTTAATCTTAGCCAATCTGACAGGTTTTAAGGTGGAATTTCAAAGTTGTTTTGATATGCATTTCTCTGGAGGCTAAAGATGTTGAGCACTTTTTCATGTGCCTTTCAGCCATTCGTAGTTCTGCTGAGAAGTCACTTTTTAGTTTTGGAACCCCATTTTTTGATTGGATTATTTAAGGTTTTTTGGCTCTAGTTTCTTGAGTTCTCTATATATTTTAGAGATCAATCCTCTGTTACTTGTAGGATTGGTGAAAATCTTTTTCCGTTCTGTAGGCTGTCGTTTTGCCTTATTGACTATGTCTTTGGCGTTACAGAAACTTCTTGGTTTCAGAAGGTCCAGCTTATTGATTATTGTTCTTAGTGTCTGTGCTACTGATGTTATGTTTAGGAAGTGGTCACCTGTGCCAATTTGTTGGAAGGTATTTCTCTCTGTCTTTTCTATGAGTTTCAGTGTGGCTGGGTTTATGTTGAGTTCTTTGTGCAGGGTGATAGGCTTATATCTATATGTATTTTTCTATATATTATCATCCAGTGATGCCAACATCATTTGTTAAAGACATGATCTTTTATTGCCATTGAATACTTTGGACCTCTTTGTTCAAGATCAGGTGTTCATAGGTTTTTCATTGTGGGTTAATATGGGGATCTTTAATTCAATTCCATTGATCCACAAGTCTGTTTTTATGTCAGTAACAGGCTATTTTTAATACTGTAGCTCTATAGAATAACTTGAAGTTGGGCATGGTAATGCCTCCTGAGGTTCTTTTATTGAGCAAATTTGTTTGGTCAGTCTTGGTTTTCCTGTTATTCCAAATTAAATCTAATATTGTTCTTTCAAGGTCTATAAAAATTGTACTGGGATTTTTATGGGAAATGAACTGAATCTGTAGATTGCTTTTGGTAGGATTGACATTTTTACTATGATGATCCTCCATATCCAGGAACATGGGATATCTCTCCATTTTCCTATATGCTCCTCATTTCTTTCTTCCATTATTTAAAGATTTTGCCAAATAGATCTGTTACTTCTTTGATTATACGTACTTCAAGGTGTTTAATGCTATTTGCAGTTATTATAAAGGGTGTTGTTTTTCTTAGGTTTTTTCAGCCATTTTATGTTTAGTGTAAAGGAGGGCTACTAAATTCTTTGAGTTAATCTTATATCCTGCTATATTGTTGAAGGTGTTTATCAGCTGCAGAAGTTCCCTAGTAGAATTCTGTGAGTCACTGATTTATACAATCATATCATCTGCAAATAAAGATAGTTTTACTTCTTCTTTTCCTATTTCTATCCCCTTAATCTCTTTCTATTCCCTTATTGCTTTAGCTAAAACTTGGAGAACTATATTGAATAAATAAGGGGAGAGAGGACATTCTTGTCTAGTTCCTGATTTAGTGGGATTGCTTTGAGTTTCTCTCGATTTAGTTTTATGTTGGCCTTCAGCGTTTTGTAAATTACCTATATTTCATTTAGTATTTTCCCTGTATTCTTGATCTTTCCAGTACTTTTATCATAAAGGAATGTTAGATTTTGTCAAAGGCTTTTTCAGTATCTAAGGATATAAGTGTCTATTTTCTTTCCTTTAGTTTGTTTATATGATGGATGACATTTATGGTTTTGTATATATTGAAGCATCCCTGCATTTCTGGGATGAAGCTTACTTGATCATGGTGAATGATATTTTTTTATATATTGTTTTATACAGTTTGCCAAAATTTTGTTGAGAATTTCTGCATCAATGTTTATGAGGGAAATTGGTCTGTAATTCTCTTTCTTTGTTGTATCTTTGAGTGGCTTGGGTGTTAGTGTAATTGTAGCCTCATAAAAAGAGTTTGGAAATATTTCTTCATTTTCTACTGTATGAAACAGTTTGAGGAGTATTGGTAGTCATTCTTCTTTGAATGTCTGGTAGATTTCTGAACTGAAACCATTGAGACTTGAGTTTTTTTTTTTACTTGGGTGGCTTTCAATTTCCTTTATTGTTATAGATCTGCTTAGGTATTTTATCTAATCTTCATTTAATTTTGGTAAATGGTACCTGTCCATGAAGCTGTCCATTTCTTCTAAGTTTTCCATTTTTGTCAAGTATAGATTTTCAAAGTGTGACCTGATAATTCTCTTGATTTCCTGGGTGGTCTCTTGTTATGTCCCCCTTTTCATTTCTGATTTTGTTGATTTGGATACTCTCTCACTGCTTTTTACTTAGTTTGGATAATGGTTTATCTATCTCGTTAACTTTCTTATAGAACCAACTCTTTGATTTATTGATTCTTTGTATTGTTTCTTTTGTTTCAATTTTATTGATTTCATCTATATGTTTGATTATTTCCTTCTGTCTACTCCTTCTAGGTCACTTTGCTTTTAATTGTTCTAAGGCTTTCAGCTGTGCTGTTAGTTCTCTTGTGTGGGATTTTTCTGATTTCTTCATATAGGTATGTAGTGCTATGAATTTTCTTCTTAATACTGCTTTCATTGTGTCCCACATGTTTGAGTATGTTGTGGATCCAGTTTTGGATTTCATTTTAAATTCTAGGAGGACTTTGATTTCTTTATTAATTTCTTCCTTGACCCAGTGGTGGTTCAGTTGAGTAATGTTTATTTTTTATAAGTTGGTATGCTTTCTGTGATTTTTGATATTGTTGAACTCTAACTTTAGGCCCTGGTAGACTGATATGACACTAGAGTTTTTTTTTCCATTTTTTGTATCTATTGATATTTGCTTTATGACCAATTATGTGGTGAATTTTAGAAAAAGTTACATGTGGTGCTGACAAATATGTATATTTCTTTGAATTTGAGTGGAAGTCTCTGTAAAATATATTAGATCCATTTGCATCATAACCTCTGTTAGACTGCTTATTTCTCTGTTTAGTGTCTGTCTGGATGATCAATCCAAGGGTAAAAGTGGGGTATTGAAGTCACCCACTCTTAGGGTGTGATAATTAATGTGCAATTTGAGCTTTATTAGTGTTTCTTAAGAATGTGGAACGCTTTACAAATTCGTGTGTCATCCTTGTGCAGGGACCATGCTAATCTTCTCTGAATTGTTCCAATTTTAATATATGAGCTGCCGAAGTGAACACGTTTGGTAAGTTTATAATAGCTTATAAGTAGGCTCATTATTTTGCCTCGGATTATCAAAAGCAAATGTGTACATAAGCATACAGTGTTTTAAAAGTGAAGCTGGGAGAGACAAAGAACATAAAATGGGGCTGGAGTGACGACATGACTGTTTTCTCAGAGGACATGAATTCATTTCTGATTTCTATATGACAGATCATAACCATCTATAACTCCAGGTCCTAGGCATCCAACAATTTCCTCATATGTCCTGTTCACATACAAGGTAGACATATGTACACAACAATTCATAATTTACAAGATAATTTAACAAAATAACAAAATATGTTTAATTACTATTTTAGTTACATCACGACAAAAGGGAGTTAAGAAAAGAAAGGAATCCTGAGTTCATATTTAAGAACATATCTTTGATCTAATTGCATTTTTCTACACACTTCCTTCCAGTTATGCCAACACCATTTGTTAAATAAACTATCTTTTTTCCATTGAATGTTTTGGGACTCTTTGTCAAAAATCAGATGTTCATAGGTTTTTGGGTTAATGTCTGGATCCTCAATTCTATTCCATTGGTCCACAAGTCTGTTTTTATGCCAGTACCAGGCTGTTTTTATTACTGTAGCTCTATAGTATAGCTTGAAGTCAGGGATGGTGATACCTCCTGAGGTTCTTTTGTTGAGTAAAATTGTTTTGGCAATCCTG
>PVIH01024880.1:0-21788 GCA_004025045.1 Sigmodon hispidus | reverse complement strand
AAGAATCTAGAGCCCAAAACCTTGAATAACCCAATCAAAAAATGGGGTACAGATCTAAAAAGGGAATTCTCAGCAGAGGAACTACGAATGGCTGAAAGGCACCTGAAAAAGTGCTCTTCATCTTTAGCCATCAGAGAAATGCAAATCAAAACAACTTTGAGATACCACCTAACACCTGTTAGATTAGCTAAGATAAAAGGCACAGATGACAGCCTATGCTGGAGAGGATGCGGAGCAAAGGGAACACTCTTCCATTGTTGGTGGGAGTGTAAGCTTATTCAGCCACTTTGGAATGCAATATGGCGGTTTCTCAGAAAATTGAGAATCAGTCTCCCCAAGGACCCAGCAATACCACTTCTGGGTGTATACCCTAAAGAGGCACATTCACATTCCAAAGGTATTAGCTCAACTATGTTCATAGCAGCGTTATTTGTAATAGCAAGAATCTGGAAACAACCTAGATGCCCCTCAACTGAAGAATGGATTAACAAACTGTGGTACATCCACACAATGGAATACTACTCAGCAGTAAGAAAAAATGATATCCTAAAATTCGCAGGCAAATGGATGGATTTGGAGAATATCCTCCTGTGCAAGGTATCACAAACTCAGAAAGATAAGCAGGGGATGTACTCACTCATTAGTGGTCTCTAAACAAACAAACAAGAAAAAAAGCCAAACATGCCCAAGCAGCAAACCACAACCACTGAACAGCTTGGGATCAGAAGCACACTGGACTGACCCTTCGGATCCCACTCCAACTATAGGAACACCTGACTCACTCTTGAGGGAGGGGGGACAAAACTGGATTTGCCAGGAGTGGAGACTGATCCAAGCATTATTGGGTCAGTGGGACCATAGGACTGTCTGCTTCCTGCCCAGGGAGGGGATGGGGAGTTGTGGAGAAGAAAAAATGACCTGATGTGTCGGGAGGAGGAAGGGACCTTGAATAAGGATATACAGGGATGGAAAAAAAAAATTCAGAGGGATAGCTGAACACAACGTAAATATATGTGTAGCAAACTTATTTGCATTTCCACCCTTGATAAGCCATGCTTATGATTCTTATCCTCTGTATAGTTATTGTTAACTTATCAGCATTTTAAATTCATTTTACTGTTTTTCTTGATAAATACAAAATAAAGAAGAAAAAAACACCAAATAATAAATATATATGTGAAAAAATTTTTAAAAAAGGGAAAAAGAAATAAGTTTTATGGAATAATATGACATGTATTTGTCTTAGTTTTTTAAGTAATAGTAGAATTCTGTAGTAAGTCCATAAAAAAAAATCAAAAGAATTTAAGAACAGATTCAGCTTGAGAACAGTTTTTATTAGTTTAAAAGAAAATAGCCAGACAGATGCCTTAAAAGAAAAATAAACAAAACCAAGCAAACGAATAAGTAAAAGAAAAACCACAGGAAAGGCAAGCTGTACATGTCAGCTGCCTGGAGGGGAGAAAGAAAGCCATTTCTTTCTGGGTTGTACTGTAGTATCCGTGTCAAGAGCCCCCCCCCCCAAACCACCAGGGAGCTGAATTCCGATGCAAACATATAAGCATCAGTTTATTCTTTTGGACAGGTTGGAACTCAGGCCCAAACCCTAAATTCTGATGAAGAGAAGGTAATTTGGCCCCAAGCTTAGAGGTGAAAAGGATTTTCTAAAGAAAAAATATTTAAGTGGCGTGTTAGACATCTTGGTATTTCGGGACTGGGTAAAGGAATATGAGGTAGAGTAATTCTTGGAAATTATTGGTTAAACTTTTGGTGTGAAACCAAGTTTTTTTTTTTTTTTTTTTTTTTTTTTTTTTTTTTTTTTTTTTTTTTTTTTTTTTTTTTTTTTTTTTTTTTTTTTTTTTTTTTTTTTTTTTTTTTTTTTTTTTTTTTTTTTTTTTTTTTTTTTTTTTTTTTTTTTTTAAAACTTTATTTTATTTATTTGCCTTGGTGTTTGCCTGGAACTGGAACTACAGACAGTTGTGAGCTGCCATGTGGGTGCTGGGAATCGAACCCGGGTCCTCTGGAAGAGTAGACCGTGCTCTTAACCGCTGAGCCATCTCTCCAGCCCCGAAACCAAGTTTTTAATCTATTGGTTGCCAGGCTCATTCCTGAGATTTTTCCTAGATTCCTCTTAGAACTGGGCCCTGCTCTCAGGCACTAGATATTCTAGAAAGAAAAAAAAAAAGGTCTTTCCCTGAGATAAAGTTTTGTAAAGGTAGATCTATGCCTTCACATTTCCCCTCTGACTGGTTTCTGAGAGTTCTAATCATGGGACTGTCTTATCCTCCAGTACTCTCTAGGTCAGATTCCAAGGTGAATGTGGGTTTCCAGAGGCTCCAGTCTCAACAGATAAAATCATCAGTAAGAGCCAAGGCTACCATTTTTGCTGCACTCGGGAGCTTTCCCTTCCCCAGAACTTTGTGGCAGCCTGATCATACAACATCAATGATGGGAGCAGCTCTAGTTCTGTTCTTTGTAGCGTTGACCTGTGTCCACTCACTGACCAGGTCCACAATTTATCCATGTTGACAGTTGGGCAGAAGCTCTGGTTTCTCTTCAAGTGGTAATGCCTCATACCAACCTTCCTTAAGTAACCTGGGTGATATTTGTCCAAGTTGATCCTGTGGTGATGCATGCCTTCAGCATTTCCTCGGCCTCCTGGGTGCTTTCGATGTTTACTGATATGGCCGTGGTGGCCATGGCTCACGTGGCCCCGGAGTTTCTGAGTCTTCCTCAGTGTGGAAGGCATGGTGGCGGCGGCGGCAGAAAGGAAAGACGCACTTGGAGTTTTCAGGGGGTTGTCTGGAGCTTTCGAAGCTTCCCATCCTTCACTCTGGAAATCTTCCTTGAGTGTGGAGGGGTCCACTGGCCTGACATGAAAATGGTGGATCCAGGTGGTTATGCCATCAACCTTGATGGCTGTGGGCATGGTTAGCAGAATGATACAGGGGCATTTCCACCTGGGTTCCAATGATCCTAGGTGATGTCTCTTAATGTAGACCCAATCCCCTGGTTGAAACTTGTGGAGCTAAGAGGGAACACCAGACTTATAGAGAGCCCTGACTTGGGCCACATTTCCTTGTGGGCCCACTGGACCCCTCATATAGCGTCAAGAAGATCTTGGTCATCTAGTTCTGCCAGTAAATTTGCCTGGGGATTGGAGATAATGGGGGAGGGGATGTCAAACATAACTTCAAATGGGGTTAGCCTCATCTGATAAGAGGAGTTTCTGGTCCTGTATAAGGCTAAGGGAAGGAGAGCCACCCAGTCTGCACCAGTCTTCAAGGTCAATTTGAAAGACCCTTAGAGACCCCAGCCCCAAGAACTGACACAGAAATCACTGGCTGCAATTAACAAGAGGTTATTTTAATACACAGGCGCCTGTGGGCGATCAGCAGCTTCAGCTAACTGAGTGCGAGGGCACAAAGAACAGCTCCCTTTTATACAGAGAGACTCATCAGCTTAAACATTAAGGCATACATCTCGCTAGCTACTTTGAACTACATACAAACTTCCGCTAAGGGGTAATGCTGTAATTTATTTACAAGGTTCAGCTATGGGGCAAGGTTGCAAAGTTTTTGATCCTGGGGATGCTGTGAACATCTGGTTTGGGTTAAGATTAGGCACTCTTGGTCTCTTCAACCTCCTGTGCCCTTCCTTATCTTTTTTTCAAAGGGCCCTAAACTGCTGGTTTCTTGATTTACTGAAGCTTTGCCTGCAAGATGACTTCCTGCTAATTGGCCAAATGGCCTTGTGGAGAATTTGCACACTGGTTTGATTTGAGGTTGGGGTCTTTCAAATTTAATTAAGGTCTCTTTTAGAGTATGGTTTATCCTGTCTACTTGCTCTGAACTCTGGGGTCTGTATGCACAATACAACTTCCAATCACTCCCCAGAAAGGTAGCTAAGCTCTGGCTTACCTGGAACATAAAAGTTGGCCCACTGACTGACCCTGTTATGGTTGGAAATCCATATCTGAGCAGGAAGTCTTCAAGTAACTTTTTTGCCATCACCTGTGCCCTTTCATATTTAGTAGCAAATGCCTCTGTCCATCCTGAAAAGGTGTCTAAAAAGACTAGCAGATACCTGTAACCATGCTTGCCAGGTTTTAGATCAGTGAAGTCTACTTCCCAGTAGGCTTCAGGCTTCTTCCCCCTGAGTGGAGACCCAGAATTTTTTAGGGTTAATAACAGCAATGGTGAGCTGACAGGCTTTGTAGTTGGTGACAAGGTTTGCAGTTTTTTGTTGTACAACTTTGATTTTTATTTTTGACTATCTTACAAAGTCCTGCACTTTCTGTGTTTTTATATGAGAGGATCAATGGATCTTGGTAAACAGTCTCTTTCCCAGATGCTCAGGCAAGATGCTTTTACTATCTGCAGTTCTCCACCACTTGTCTGTGCACTGGGTCATGGGAAGAGTCTTGATCCAGAAAAGACCTTTCTTAGTATAGCCAGGATTTTCTGGTAGATTAGGGACCCCAGAGTCTACCAATACATATACAAAAAGTCTTGAATGCCACCTGCTGAGTGGTTTTATCTCACAGATTGTTGCTCCTGGGGACAGGTCCATCCTCTTTCTGGTGCCCTGGACAATGAATGATGGCTAGTTTCTTGAGTAACCATAAAGCTTTAAGGAGGGCCAGGATCTCATCTTTATTTTTGATACTATTTTTTTCTGCAGTCAGCAGTCCCCATTCTTTGTATATTGCCCCATGCACAGGTGCTGTGGATGTAGATGTTAACCTTTTGCCCATGCTCTAGTTCTAATGCCTTAGGGCTATCAGCTCTGCCTGTTGGACAAACATTCCAGGTGGCATCGGGTATGCCCATAGTACCTTCTCTGCAGTGGTAAATGCCAGTGCTGCATACTTTTAACTGTCCTGCATAAAACTGCTGCCATTACTATACCAGGTAACTTCTGCATTGGGCAACGGGATGTCTTACAGGTGCACTTGGGCCAGGATCCCAGAGAGGTGCTTCCAGATCCAAATCTGGCAATTGAGTATCCAGATTCAGAGCTGCGGACATCTGGAAAGTTATTCTAGCAGGGTTAAGCAACAGAGTCTGACAATGAGTCGTTCTGGCATTGCTCAGCCACCAATCGGGGGGATGCTTGAGAATTCCTTCAAGTGCATGGGAGGTGATTATGGTGAGGGTCTGTTTCAAGGTCAACTTGTCAGCATCCTTGACCATTTGGGCTGCTATTATACGGAGGCAGAGTGGTCATCCAGCTGCCACAGGGTCCAACTTCTTTGACAGGTAGGCTACGGGCCATGGGTGTTTGAATTAGGATTCCCTTGGCTATTCTTTTGCTTTCATGAACATATAAATGAAATGGTTTGGCAGACCCAGTGCTGGGGGTGAGAGTAGGATTTGTTTGAGTTTATCAAAGGCCAGCTGGCGGTCCTCAGTCCAGGTGAAGTCCTGTCCTTCTCTGGTGGCCTCATATAAAGGCTTGGCCAGTTCTGAAAATCCTGGGATCCACAGACAACAGAAACCTGCTGAACTTAGGAACTGTCTCACCTGCTTGGCAGTAGTAGGTATGGGAATTTTAAGTACTGTCTTTTTCCTTGCATCCAAAAGCTATTGCTGCCCTTTTTTAAGATGGACCCCAGGTATGTTACCTATTGCTTGCAGATTTGTGCTTTTGTGGCTGAAGCATGGTATCATAGATCCCCCAGGGTCCACAATAGCTGCTCAGTCCCAGCCAGGCAGGTCTCTTGGTTTGTGGCCGCAATCAGCAAGTCATCAACATAATGTAACAGTCTGATTTCTGGGTTCTGTGTCCAGTACTCACCCAAGTCCTAGTAAAGAGCTTCATTGAAGATGGTAAAAGAATTTTTGAATCCCTGTGGTAGTCTGGTCCATGTCAGCTGGCCACTGATTCCAATCTCTAGGTTGTACTATTCAAATGCAAAGTATTGCTGGCTTTTGGGGGCCAGAAACAGACTGAAAAAGACATCTTTTAGGCCCAAAATGTTATACCATTGCTTATCTGGGGTCAATGAACTAAGTAAGCTATAAGGGTTAGGCACTGTGGAGTATATATCCATCACCCTTTTGTTGACTCTCAAAAGTCATGAATTGTAGGCCCTGCTCTGACCTTCACCTGCACTCTGAGCCTTGAAGGACATAGCCTGTGGATTGTTAGCTGCATTCTATGCTCCTTGCTTGTATGTTTCTGCCTTCCTGCCTAGGGGGTTTCAGCTGTTTACCTGGAGTCATTAATTTTCCAGCTACCTGTGAAATTTGCACTGTGATATACCCTGGATAGCATCGGGTATATAAATCTAAGGGCTTTCAATAAATGGCATTCTCCTTGCAAGAATGACCCAAGAGTCTGTGTCTTTTCAATCCACAGGCCCAAGCCTGAGTTGCTGATCCAAGTAGCATGGGCGGATACACTGGACTGGTCTGTAATCATTAGTATGAGATTTCCTGACAGGTAGCAGTGATGTGTTCCAGGCTAACTGCACAGGCCCGAGGATACCTGAGTAGCCTCTTGATGTGTGGTGTGATGCCCTTCTTGGCCTCTAGAAGATTGGGGTACTGATGGACCTTGACTGAATCTGCCCCTGGCTTAATTTACACACATATGAGTGGGTGACACACTGCTATTCCCATTCCCCCTATTTTGGTCTAGACTGGTGGGAACTCCTACTTCTCCAGCTGGGGGTCAGGCACAGTGATTATCTGATGCAGCCTATACTCTTCAGTTAAATTACTGGTCACTAATACATGAATGGATTTCCTATTTCCATTAGGCAATTTAGTGCCTTCATTAGAAAAATATATTTGGGCTTGCATTTTGGTCAGTAAATAACAGCCTAACAAGGGATATGGGCATTCTGGAATCACCAAGAAAGAGTGGGTTACCCGGCCCGTTCCCAAGTTCACCATTCTTCCCATAGTCCATGAACAAGGTTTGACTCCAGTGGCACCTTGAACCCAAGCCTTTTTGCCTGTCAAAAGTAGTACTGAGTTCTGAGCTACTGTGTCTACCACAAAGTCAACTGGCCTCCCTTCCACTCTTAGGGTTACCCTGGGCTCAGGAGGGGAGCTGCACCCTACCTCCCCTAGTCACTGTCCATTAGGCTAAGGACTTTACTGTTGCCCTTAGCCTCTTTCTGGGGACATCCCTGAGCCCAGAGTATGCACATTGATTCTTTCCTAGCTGGGGCCTTTCTTTGTTACCTCTTGGTTTTTTATCCATCTCTCCAGCTGCCTTATGTCATGGTCGCCTTTGGCACTCTTCTGGTTTTGCAATAGTGGCTAGTAGCATGCTGGTGAGGTGCTGAGTCTTTTTTAAAAATTATTTACTTATTTTGTATACAGTGTTCTACCTGCATGCCAGAAGAGGGTGGCATGTCTCTTACAGATGGTTATGAGCCACCATGTGGTTGCTGGGAATTGAACTCAGGACCTTTGGAAGAACAGCCAGTGCTCTTATCCCCTGAGCCATCGCTCCAGCCCCACAAGGTGCTGATTCTTACACTGCTCTCTTTTAATTTCTTTTTCATCTGTACTACCCCTTCTATTATAAACTTTATCAGCCACCTTTATTAAATCTCTAATACTCTTTTCTCCTAGGCATTCCAGCCTCTGTAGTTTTCTCCTGATATTAGGAGCTGACTGATTAATGAAAGCCAAAGTCATTGCAACGGCATTTTCCTGGGCCTCACGATCATAGGGCATATACCTCTTGAAGGCCTCCTGTGGGCATTCCAGGAATGCCACTGGGCTTTCATCCCCCTACCTGTCATCATCGACCTTACTCAAATTCACAGGCTGTTTTGTGGCTACCTTGAGTTCTGCCAATAGAGTCTGATGATAAAGTAGGAGGCTTGCCTTACCTTCAGCCGTATTACAATCCCACACTGGGTAAATTAGGGGGAAGGCTGCATCTATGAGAGCCAAGTTGGCTGTGGGCTCTCCTGTGGGGCTCCAAACCATCTTTTGAGCCTTGGTCTGTATCCACCCAAGTCATCCCATGTAGATAGGTCGGTAGGTTTAAAAAAAAAAAAATGTCTCTAAGAGGCCAATCAGTTCCCTAGGATTTTCCTAGAAGGGGGCATTTTGGGCCCTCCAATTGTAAAGGTCACTAGTGTCAAAGGGCCAGTAGTGATGTGGTTGATTCCCATCCTGTTGGGGGTAGTTCTGATGCTCTAGGGGAAGAACTGTAGCATAAGGATCAGAGATATCTCCCCTATGGCTCTGGGTCCCATGAGTCGGTCCTTCCCTTGTCGCAGAGGTGGGGGCATTTGGGGGCCAGTATAGAAGGAGCAGGCTGAACTGGCAGGGAATCTAGTAATAAATATGATGCCTGCACTAGGATCAGGGTGGAAGATGGGGGATTGGAAGGGTGTGGAGAGCTGCGTGTAGCCACGCCTCCAACCTCCTGATACAACTCCACATATGGCTAAGGCTGAGGATCTGGCTTGCTTCCGAGTACCTGGACCTATGGGTAGTACCTACGTGGCATACTGGGGTTGGCTGACCAGAGACTATTTAGGCTGCGGGCAGGTTTCCCTGTGGGCAGAAGGAGAAGGAATTTGAGAGAACATGTAGCAAGTCAGTCAGTCCCCGTCCTAAGTAAGTAAGTAAGTCAGAAGTCAGAATTCAAGGTTCCTGAATAAAACTGCTGAAAGAAGAGCCTGGGTGTCGGGACGAGGTGGCGTGTGATAGAAGGGAGGGGAAAACATCTCAACCTCTGTTGCCTCCTTGAAGGATCTCTGGCTTGGGAGCCAAAGAAGTCCTGGAGGGTGAGCCTTTCTCTGTAGCTGCCAGGACCTTAACCTGTCAGGGAAAGAATGGTTTAATTCAAGAAGTGGGGTCCTGGGACTGGAGAGATGACTAAGAGGTTAAGAGCACTGACTATTCTTCCGGAGGACCTGAGTTCAATTCCCAGCACCCACATGGCAGCTAACAACTGTCTATGATGACACCTGGTACCCTCTTCTGTATACTGTATATATAATAAATAAATATTTTTTTAAAAGAAGGAGTTCAGGGGCTGGAGAGATGGCTCAGAGGTTAAGAGCACTGACTGTTCTTCCAGAGGTCCTGAGTTCAATTCCCAGCAACCACATGGTGGCTCACAATCATCTATGATGACATCTGGTGCCCTCTTCTGTATACTGGATAATAAATAAATAAACTTTTAAAAATAAAAAAAATAAATAAAAGAAGGAGTTCCTCTACTAAGCCTCTCCAGACCACTATGTAGGGCACTTCTTCTACTGTTCCTATAAGGGTCAGGTCAAGGTTTCCTTCAGGAGGCCAGTTGACATAGAGTGCTGCCCATTCTTCCCTGCAAAAGGTGGCAAGTTTAGACTTTGTAATCATGACTGAAAGATTATGAGTATGTGCATTAACATCTCAGTAATGAGTTAAGAGGAAGTCCAGAGGGGAAGCAGTCATCTGTCCCATGAAGTTTGCCATAGTCAGAAACACAAATACAGAGAAACACAGACACCCCAGAAGACCAAGGGCACAGGAATGGCGGTTTGTTGCCATGTTGTGGGAGCGGTCCACTTATGTGTCCAAATACCACCCAGATCTGAGGCTCTCCATCTTCAATTAAACAGATATGGGGCTCTTTATCCCCACCACTGGGGTCTGGAACATCTTCCAACCCCTCATGACCAGGGTTCTCCAGCACATCTGCTCTTAACCAGGTCTGGTCACGGTGGATGCACCCTAGAAACAATACTGAAAATGGACAGACATCACCCAGAGTCCGTGGGGGCCATGGGGACTCTTGGATAATGCACTAAATGTAGTAGTCACGTGAAGAACCCCCCCCACAAAGACCACCAGGGAGCTGGATTCTGATGCAAACACATGAGGGTCAGTTTATTCTTTTGGACAGGTTCAAACCCAGGCTGAAACCCTAAGTTCCGATACAGCAGAGGGAATTTGTCCCTGAGCTCAGGGGTGAGATTTTTTTTTTTTTTTTAAAGGAAAACATATATAAGTGAGGTGTTATACATTTTGGCATTTTACAAATGCATAAAGGAATACTAGGTAGAGTAATTCTTGAAAACTATTGGTTAAACATTTGGCACAAAACTAATTTTGAATCTATTGGCTGTCAGGTGTGTTTCTGAGATTTTTCCTAGATTCTTCTTAGACCTGGTGTTAGTTTCACACTGTGGGGAAAGACACACACACTACTAGATGCCACACAAGAGTTTATTTTAGAGAGTTACCGAGAGGCGGGTACCCGGAGAAGAGCGGGAAGGGGGGGAGAGAAAGACAGAAAGAGAGGGAGAGGAGAGAAAGAAGCAGTCACATGGAGTTTCTTTTTAAGAGAAAGGGTGGACACGGATGCACACAGCCATACCTAGGGGCTTTACCACACTGCCACTACATGCCAGGAATTCTTATTGCACCCAGCGTCATGTTGGTTCTGCCACATGGTGTACCAGGAATACTCACACCTGGGCCCTGTCCTCAAGCCCTAGATGTTCTAGAAAAATGGTTTTTCCCAGAGATAAAGTTTTGTAAAGGTAAGGGCATCTGAGTCACAAAAAAATATGATCCTGCCTTTTTTACATCCTTAAAACAACAGTAGCTTTTCTATTTAATGTGATTATAATGGTAGTATTATTCTGATCACTGTCCTGTTGTATTTATTTTAATGATGTTTTCAAAGTAGAAAAATTAGATCTTTATTAACAATGGTTCTAATCTTTTGCATTCCATGTTACTACATTAAACTTGTTTATATGAATAAAAACAAAGTTTTGTAAAGGTAAATCTATGACTTTACAGTGCATGGCAAATGTGAGGTAGTGTCACAGAAAAAAAAAAAATTCTGGGCTGGAGAGATAGCTCAGTGGTTAAGACTGCTCTTCAGAAGGACCTGAGTTCAATTCCCAGCATCCACATGGCAGCTAACAACTGTCTGTAATTCCAAGATCTGACACCCTTACACAGTTATACATGCAGGCAAAATACCAATTCACATAAAATAAAAATATTTAAAAAAAATTCAAGTTACCAGGAAAAGCACATGTACCCCCTGGCCTGCATCTGAAAGAGACAGGCCTGAGAAGGAGGAGTTACTGGGAGAGATGGCTCAGCATTTGCAAGCACTAGATGCTCTTCAGAGGAGAGTCCAGTTCCTAGGACCCACCTCAAGCAACTCACAATGGCCTGTAATGTCAGGTGTGGGCGATCTGAAGCCCTCTTCTGGCCTCTATGAGCATCCATTTACATATGGCACAGACACACATACATACACATGAAGAAAAGAAAAGAAAAAGGGGAAATTATACCTTTCCAAGGGAAAAGTATAATTTCTTTTTTTTAATATTTATTTTTTTTTTATGTATACAGCATACAGAAGAGAGTACCAGATCTCATTATAGATGGTTGTGAGCCACCATGTGGTTGCTGGGAATCGAACTCAGGTCCTCTGGAAGAACAGTCAGTGCTCTTAACCTCTGAGCCATCTCTCCAGCTCCCAGGAAAAGTAGAATTTCTAAGGGAGCCTCATAGCCACTTATAGAAACTATATTATGCATGGGTTGAAGTTCTGGAAAGGAAAAGCACATTATTCCACTAAAGAGATAATTATTCCTCCCATTTCTTTAGCATGACACAAGGTGACTCAGCCTTTTTGAGCTGTGGTCCCAAAGTCAGGTGATTGGCAGGCCCTACTGGATGAACATCTTTGCTTTGGGTAGCTTAGAATGTTAATTAAGTCCTATCCAATGCCAGAGGTAGTTCCACCTTTATGACCATGAGGAAATAGCTATTCCTTAATGGGACTCAACAAGGACTCCCTGGTCAAGGCTACTATAACATTCCTGCCTATGAAGAGGTAACCCAAAAATCACTTAGGAAATGGGCTAAAATTGGGGAATAGATGTTAGCACATTTTCATCATTAAAACCTAAAGATCCAATTCTGAAGTTGTTGGCTAGAAGGAATTTGTTTCTGAACTGGAGTTTCAGTCCTGCCCTCAGCCTCCAGGCAGATGTGTTTTCTTCTGGCTAGTTAGGCCTAGCCTGAGCACCAAGGAGAATTTTTACAACTGTGTTATCTCTATCCGATACTTTTCTAAACAGTGATAAAACACCAGGATCATCCAGGTATGGTGGCACATACCTTTATCTTAGCACTTAGAAGGCAGAAGCTCATGGATCTCTGTGAGTTGAAGGCTAGCCTGGTCTACAGAGCAAGTTCCAGGATAACCAGTACTACATAGTGAGACCATGTCTCAAAAAAACGAAACAAAACAAAAACAAAAAACTACACCAACCAATCAAACAAAAAAATCCCACTACAACCAATGCAATGTTTGTTTGGGTTTCTCTGTGTAGCCCTCACTGTCTGGAATTTACTCTGTAGCCCAGGCTGGCTTGGAACTCAGAGAGATCCATCTGCCTCGGCCTCCTGAGTGCTAGGATTAAAGACAAACTCCACCACTGCCCGGCTGTCCGATGCAATTTACAAAAGGGCTAATTTGGAGGTTTACAGTCCCATAGGGATAAAATCCAACACTATCAAAGCAAGGATTTATGTCAGAAAACATCATGTATCATAGGCGAGAAAAATTGGGAACTCATCTCTCAAACCTCAGACAGGAAATAGATACCTGAAGTAGCACAGTCTTTTGAAAACTCCAAGCCACCCTCTATGACGTATTTCCTCTAGCAAGGCCACACCTTTTAAGATCCCCAAACAACAACCCAAGCCTATGTGGCTCATTTAAACCATCACACTCCCTGTGCAGTTTCTATGTCCTGTTCCCATCAGCTGTTCTCCAAAGACCCACTTTTGCCTGCAAAGTCCCAGGACTTCCCAAAACAACACCATCAGCTGGGGACCAGGTATTCAACACATAATCCATAGGGACAATGAGCTAAGAAAGATAGCAAAAGTTATGGGTACCAGGTGCAAGGGCTTTCCTAGGCATAGCTGAATTCTGATTAACTCTGCTTCACTTGACTTCCTTTTAGAGAGAGGTGCTGGACATTGAACCCTGGGCCTCCTGAATGTTCATCAAGCCAGTCGTGGAGCTGAACCTCTAGTCAATTTCAGTATATGTTTTTAATATTTTTAGAGATTTCTTTATTTTTATTTATGTGTATATATGCACCCGTGTGAGCTTCTATGTACCACTGTGTGCAAGTGCTGCTGGAGGCCAGAGGATGTTGGATTCCCTTGGAACTGGACTTGTGGGCAGTTGTGAGCTACCTCACTTAGGTGCTGGGAACAGAAATCAGACCTCTGGAAGAGAAGGAAGTGCTCTTAACCACTGAGCCACCTCTCTAGCCCCTTTAGATGGCTGTTTTGTTCTTAAAAAGTAAATAAAGAAAACTGGCCAAGACATGGTGGCCTGTGTCTTTAAGCCCAGCACTCAAGAGACAAGGCAGGTGCATCTCTGTGAGTTCTAGGCCAGCTAGGGGTACACAGTGAAACCTTGTATCAAAAGGAAAATGAGGAGAAAGAGGAAGAAGAAAATAAAAATGAAAATTACACACATAAATCTGTACACGGAGGCACACACCTACAAGCCCAACACTTAGAAGGCTCAGAGGGGAAAAATGATGATCCAGCTTGGGCTGTTTCTAGAAACTTCAATTCAAAGCAAACAACTGCATTGAATTTCATTGTTGTATGCCCCAATGAACTAAGTCTGGGACGTCAAAATTCTTGAGAAAAATACACTCCATATGATATAATCCAAGGTACTCAGTATTCCCCTAACTTTTCTAACAAGGTGCCTCTATTGAAGAAGATAAGAGTATAATCTATAATTAGTAATTTCTAAGTTTAAATCATCTCCTCATAAAATTAGACCCCAAACGGCTTTGGTGACAAATCTTTCTGAAAGTCAGGTAGTTTCCAGTCTTTCACTTTCTGCAAAGCACAGGAGAAATTCATCAATTTATCAGCTATTAGGTCATTAAGTGATGTTTGTGCTGAGCGCAGGTGTATAAACCTGAAACTCAGCTCTCAGATTTGAGTTTGGACTACACAACAAATTCCATGCCGAGTTGGGCTATATGCAGTGAGATCTGGAGGAGTTGGAGAAGAGAGATATTTTTGAAAACAGAAAATTAGGCTAATTTTTTTTCAGCATAAAACGAGACAGAACTTTAAGGAATTTGGCACTATAACAAAATTTCTTAAGTGTATGTCTATTTATATGTATACATATCTAACTGATATGGAAAATATCCGGACAATAACTAATGTTCATTTACAGATACCCAAAAGATGCAAAAGATGCTTCTTGCTTTCTTTTTTTGTAGTCTTACTGGCTGACACATGCTAGCCAAATGTTTTGCTACGGAGCTGCATCTCTAACAGTCTCCAATGATTTCAGAGTGAAGTGTGGAATGGTATGTCCACTCGGGAAGCTGAGGCAGAAGGATTTTTTTAAAGCCCACAAGTAAGATACCCTGTCCAAAATATGGAGGAGGATAAGATTCAATGGAAGTTGGAAAGATGGCTCAGCAGTTAGGAGCACTTGCTGCTCTTCCAGAGGACCAGAGAGTTTGGTTCCCAGCATCATCAAGATGATGGAGTCTATCTGGTACTCACAATGGTCTCAAATGACTGCTTCAGGTAATCTGACACCCATTTCTTTCTTTTTTTTTTAAGATTTATTTATTATGTATATAGTATACAGAAGAGGGTACCAGATGCCATTATAGATGGTTGTGAGCCACCATGTGGTTGCTGGGAATTGAACTCAGGACCTCTGGTAGAACAGTCAGTGCTCTTAACCTCTGAGCCATCTCTTCAGCCCCTGACACCCATTTCTTGCCTCCACAGTCACCTGCACATCAACCAAACAAAAACAAATACATCCATTTTGAAGAGGTCTAACTTAACATTAGTGCAGCCATGACAGGCTGCAGACTAACAATACTGGGTGCAACTTGGCCTCACTCTTAAGATAACCCAGAAGAGCTGCAGACTGTACCCTGCAGGGGACCAATCAGAATTGAGACAAACAAGTACTAAATGCTCCAAAATCATTAAGTATAGTTTACATAGTCTGTATATAGGTTGCAGATTTTCTTGCAGTAACACCAGTTCCAATCATTGTTTGATAAGACTGCTGTTACCCTACTCCTGTCCAATCAGGAGTTTAACCCCTATCTGAATCCAGAATTTCTCTACCCTCCATGCTTAAAAACCCTGCCTAAGCAAAGCTCAAGGTTCTCCCTGATCCAACTGCTGTGTCTGAGGGTACAGAGAGCCCAGGCTTGAGCTTGCAATAAAGGCTCTTTGCCTTTGCATAGGATCTTGGACTCCTGGTGATCTCTGGGAGGCTCATGACTTGGGCATAACAATTGTCTCAGCTCGGCTGTTATAACAAGTTACCATCAGCTGGGCACTCAATCAAAGTTCACTTCTCAGGCTCTGGAGAGTGGACACCTGACACTATGGCACCTGGAACTCGTGGAACTGCCAATGCTCACCAGGCTGGCCTTGCATTCAGAGATCTGTTTGTCTCTGCCTCTTGAGTGCTGGGATGAAAGGAGGGCATCTGCTGGAATCTCTTTTTATAGGGGCACTGATTCCATTAGTAAAGACATGACTTCGTGACCATTTCCCAAAGGTTTACATCTCAATGCTTTCATTCTTAGAATTAAGCTTCCAACGTACCACAGAATCATTCTGTCCTTGAGATCATTGAAGAGGTAAATCTACTAAATAAAGGTTAACAGGTAAATCTACTAAATAAAGGTTAACAGGAGAAATGGTTTGTAAAGTTATAATGGGGAGCTAGGGCTGTATCTCAGTGGTAGGATGTTTCTCCCCCGCCCCCACCCCCACCTTTGGTTTTCTGAGACAGGGTTTTTCTGTATAGTCTCACTGCCCTGGAATTAGCTCTGTATACCTAGAAGTCATGGAGATCAGCCTGCCTTTGGGAGTAAAGGCGTGTTCCACCACTTCGGGCAGTGTGTTTTCTTAGAGTTCACAGTACTCTCAGTTTTGTAGCAATTCTAGTTATTATTTAATGAAAACTCAAAGCTAGATATTGGGGAGAAAGCAGGAATATCAGAGAGAGGAAACAGACCACAGTCAAATTTACTCAGCCACCTTCTCAAGGTGAAAGTTATCTTCTAGAGTCCTCAGCCTGGCTTGTTGCTTCTACAGAATACCACACTGTCTGCCTACACCTGCCTTAAATATCTTCTTTGCCCAATTGTTTCACTTCGGTTAAACTCTGCATCATAATTCTAGAGTTAAGATTAAAGGTTTGAGCTGCTACTATTTGGCTGTTAGGCCTTGAACTCACAGAAACACAAGAAGCCCTCTGTTTCTGGAGTTATAGGATTAAAGGCATAGGTCACCACTTCAGTGTCATTGCTGTGCTGGGATTGAAGGCACAAGTAACCATGCTCTGACCCTCCTGGCTTGACTGTGGGTGAATCTGTTCTCTGATATTCCAGACTGATTTTATTAAATATATCACCATACAGTTTAATCCCCAGTGTTGAAAATAATGGCCACCTCCAGTGCCACAACAATAATGGGCAGTCCAGTGACCAACACAAGCATAGTACATGAAGCTACAAGAACTTTTTCATTTTCTCTCTGTGGTAGGGCTCAAACCCAGGGCATACTAAGTAATCTTGAAATAGGAAATGTAGTAGAGTCTTTGCATCCAGGGTAAACATTTGCATAAAATAGTTGTTTTTTTACTCATCTACCACCCAGGCCCAGTACCTGGGCTATGAGTTGACCTACCCCAACATCCACCCTATCTATGAACTGCCAGAAGACATGAAGGGGCATGTAGGATCTTCATGACACATGAAGGGCAACAGCATGATAACCAAAAGGAGTTCCAGTATCAATAGTGGAGCAGACGCCAGAGGCCTTGAACCAGACCCATGACTCATTGCAATGAACACCTACAAGTGAAGATGTGTGGACTAGAGGGTACACTGCGTGACTCACTATGACGTACTACAGCTTCCACGACAAGATTTTTTTTTTCTTTTAAATTTTATTTTGTTTTGTGGGGGAGGTTGCAAGGGCAGAGGGTGGATCCAAAAGAATGAATGGGATTGGGGTGCATGATGTGAAATCTACAAAGAATCAATGAAGAAGTTAAAAAGAAATAGTTGTGTTCTGGAAGTGCTTAGACCTTGAAATCACTGTAATGGCTAGAGATATGACTCAGTGGTTAAGAGCCCGGCTGGTCTTGCAGAGGACCCTGGTTCAATTCCTAGTTTCCACATGGCAGCTTACAATTGTCTGTAGTTCCAGTTCCAGGGGATCTGACACCCTCACACAGACATTCAGTCAAAACACCAATGCATATAAAATAAAAATAGATAAATCATTATACAATAAAAATCATTGTATCAAACAGGGATTATTTTCTGTGTTTTAGAAATTTGTATTTCTAGAGGAGCTTTATGGCCTTGTCACGACTTTAGTCACAACATGGTCCTGGCACACCTGGAACATTTTGCATTATTAGGTACTGCAAACAGGATACAATAAGGTCTAAAATTGCAGGGGTGTGATGCTTTCCTTCAGGAATCATAGATTAGAACAGGGCCTTTGGTATGAGGAACTTGTTTTATCAAAAACAAACAAACAAAAATCCAAACAAACAATTTTTGTGACATCAACAATAAACTTCTGCATGGTTGTTTGGGGTTGTCTGTCCCTGCTGCCTCAGAGCCTGATTAGGTCCTGGGGTAACCCTCTTTTTTTGATCAGTCTGAGTGACTCAGAATACCAGCATAATCGACCCACTACAGTCCCCACCAAGCACCCACAACCATTGCCTTCTCTCTTCTGCTCCTTCTGCCTCCTTCCCCTTTCTCATGCTCTCTAGCCGCCACACCTCAGGACAGAATCTCCAGTTGCTCAGTCCCACCTTAAATTTGCTACTTAGACTAGTGTCTTACTTAGGGTTTCTTTTTTTTTTTTTTTTAAACTTTATTTATTTATTATTTATTCATTTATTTGCCTTGGTGTTTGGCTGGAACTGGAACTAAAGACAGTTGTTAGCTGCCATGTGGGTGCTGGGAATTGAACCCGGGTCCTCTGGAAGAGCAGACGGCGCTCTTAACCGCTGAGCCATCTCTCCAGCCCCCTTACTTAGGGTTTCTACTGCTGTGATAAAGCATCATGACTGTAAACGACTGAGGAGGAAAGGGGTTATTTCAGCTTCTAGTCACACTCCATCACTAAGGGACTTCAGGACGGAAACTCAAAAGCAGAACTTGGAGGCAGGAACTGTTGGAGGAATTTGTTCCTTCAACCAATGGCTTTGAGGTAACAAGCCTCAGGGCGTGGTCTTGTCTGCCTATAAGATCTGCTTAAGGATCTGTTCTCTCTTGGGTGGTGGAGGCGGCTAAGGAGCACGGGTGGAGGTATAGGTGGGGGAATGGCTTGTCAGTGGGTCCTGTTTGGTCAAGAGCAGAAAGATCGGAAAGACCAGTGGATCGGATCAGCAGTGCGCATCTCCATGGTTTTGAATTGGTGAGTCTGTATTCCTATTGCACCCCCTGAAAAATTGAGATAGAGACTTTAGTGGGCTCTCGTATCAAGGAACTGATGCACAGGCCATGGAGGAGTGCTGATTACTGGTTTACCCCATTGCTTGCTCAGCTTGGTTTCTTATAGAACCCAGGACCAGGGATGACACTGCCATCCGCAGTGAGCTGGACCCTCCCACGTTAATCAGTAAACAAAAATGTACCACGGACTTGTTGACAGGGCAAGCTAGTGGAGGGCATTTTCTCAACTGAGGTTCCTTCTTCCAGAATAACAGGTTTGTGTCAAGTTGACATAAATCTGGCCAGCATAACGGGGCTGACTTGCAACTTTATCTGACCCTCCTGTTTCTACTTCCCAAGGGCCTGGACTACAAACATAAGTACCGCTTATGCAGCGCCAGGATTGGACTCAACTTTGTGCATGTGATGCAAGCCCCCTACCAACTATGTTCATTCCCAGTCCATTGATTCTTGCTTCTGACTCATGAAATACTCCATTCTGCCAACCCGAATGATACAACCTGCCGGTTAGTATAGACAGGTGACTAACTTCTAGAAAGTTGAATGTAAGAAATATTGCCACTTCCATGTTCAGTTCATAAAACCCCCCTTCCAACACACTGGGTAGTGTGTGTGTGTGTGTGTGTGTGTGTGTGTGTGTATGCGCCTGTAATCCCAGCACTTGGGAGGCAGAGGCAGGAGGATCTCTGTTACTTCGAGGCCAACCTAGTCTACAGAGCTAGTTCCAGGACAGTCAGGGCTACACGGAGAAACTATGTCTTGAAAAAAAAACAAAGCTACCTTCAACACGTGTACAGATAGCCCAATGATATATACACAGCTCCTGCCTCCTGTGCTGTGTGCCTTAGAGATATTTCTTTATGAGAAGTTAAGAGCTTTTGGGTTGGAAAAATGGGTGCTGAAATGTGAAAAGCTCAGTTTAGAGTGTACTAATGCTAAGAATAACTGTAACAGTAAGGCCAGTTCTGGGGGAGATCTGTAAATAAGAATGTGAACTTGTAAGCTTGAAAGTCCAGAAAATGACAAGATTCATGTAAATGTTTTTCAAGCATTGATTATCAAAAATACAGCCGGGAGGTTTTTTTTTTGTTTTTTTTTTTTTTTTTTCTGTTTTTGTTGTTATAACTCAAAGTCATAGCAGAGGCTGACCTTGAATTTCTGGTCTGCCTATCACCTCTTAGTGCTGGGACTACAGGGCTGTACTACCTACCACTCTTGGCTTACTCAGTGATGGGGACCAAACCTGGGTCTAACTGATGTACATTCCCAGACTCTGTTATTAAGTATGTAGTGTGTGTGCACTGGCGTGGTGAGTTTGTGGAAACTGAATGACGGCTTGCAGGAGACACTGTTCCTTCTGATATGTAGGTCCCTGAGATACGGCTATCTTTAGACTCTTCCCCACTGATCTCATCACATAGGCCCCATTTTTTGTTATTTTTGTTTGATAAATTGTCCTGAGTGGCCTAGAGCTATGTAAACCAGACCGACTCACAGCGATCCACCTGCTTCTGCCTCCCTAGTGCTGGGATTAAAGGCAAATGGGCCTAGAGATTATTATTACTATTTGTGGTTTTGAGATAGGGTCTCACTATGTAGCTCTGACTGGCCTGGAACTTGCTGTGTAAACTGTGCTGGCCTCAATTTCTCATTCTGCCTCTAACTCTTGAGTGGTAAGGTTGACAGCATGCACCACCGAAAACATTTGGGGCCTACAGAATTTTATGTTTTAATTATGTGTGTGGGTGTACATGAGGGCAGTGCCCGCTGGAGTTACAGGTGAGCCACCTGAAATGGGTGCTGAGAACCAAATTCAACCAGTCCTCTCAAAGAGCAGCATGTGTCTAACCTCCAGTGTCTGGGCTTACGTTTTCAAGATTTATTTTTATTTGCATTGGTGTTTTGCCTGCATTTATTATGTCTTTGTGAGGGTGCCAGGTCCCCTGGAACTGCCATTACATACAATTCTGAGTTGCCTCGTGGGTGCTGACCTTAATTTTTAATTATTTTTCGTAGTCTTTAAGGCAAGGTCTATATAGCCCTGGCTAGCCTGAATTATATGTAGAGCAAGCTGTCCTAGATTCCCCTTTCTCTGCCCCTTGGGTGATGGGATTAAAGGTGTGTGCAGCCACATCTGGCTAATTGTTTTGTTTTTGAGACCCAGTGGGCTCAGATTCACTACATAGTGAAAATGCCTTAAATTCCTGATCCTCTTGTCTCTAACTCCGGAACTTTCGGGTTAGGGGATTATAAACCAGTTTCATTGTAACTGAGCAATATGTAATTGAGTTGTAAAGACTCAAATGAATTGAAGGGCTGGAATTTAAGGGTAAGTGGAAAGTGAAAGAATTTAGAGTTGGGAAACTAAAAATTAAAAAAAAAAATTTAAAGATGTATTTATATACAGGGTGATGGTGGCACATGCCTTTAATCCCAGCAACCTGGAAGGCAAAGGCAAGCAGATCTCTGTGAGTTCAAAGCCAGCCTGCTTCACAAATTGAGATCCAGGACAGCAAAGCTACACAGAGAAACCCTGTCTCAAAAAACAAACAAGAAAGATGTCTTATTTTTGTGTCTGTGTTTACCAAAAGAGGCTGTCAGATCCACAGGTGTGAGTGTCCTTGTGGATGGTGGGAGTCAAAACCACGGTCTTTCTGCAAGAGCAATTAGTGCTCTTTACCCCTGACCCCTTCTCCAATTCTAGAACTAAGATTAAAGTTAGTATGGGTCATTTACTTCACATCTAGGTAGCTGATTTCTTCTTTTAGAGAACATGGTCCATCGTTTTTTGTAAATTTCATTTTGGGACAAGGTTTTACATACTACAGGCCTTTTTTGAACTGCCTATATAGTTGATGACCTCCTGTCCCCAGCTTCATGCATGTCAGGCGAGCTTGACTTTAGGACTGAGCTTCAACCTGAGTCCTGGTCTTACCTTTCTAGAGGTGATTAAAAGTTAGGTTTAGAAAACTTTAGAAAGTTTTCTAAACTTTCTAAAAAGTTAGGTTTAGAAAACTTATGACGGAACACATCCTTAATTCCAGCACTTGAGAGGCAGAGGCAAGCAGATCTCTGTAAGTTCAAGGCCAGCCTGGTCTTTGGAGAAGTTCCAGGGTAGCCAAGGCTACACAGGGAAACTCTGTCTGGCAAAACAAAAATCCCAAAACAATTACAAAAAAAAAAAAAAAAAAAAAAAAAAAAAAAAAAAAAAAAAAAAAAAAAAAAAAAAAAAAAAAAAAAAAAAAAAAAAAAAAAAAAAAAAAAAAAAAAA
>PVIH01024879.1:0-21794 GCA_004025045.1 Sigmodon hispidus | reverse complement strand
CTTGGGATCAGAAACACCCTGGACTGACCCTTTGGATCCCACTCCACCTAGAGGAACACCTGACTCACTCTTGAGGGAGGGGGGAAAGAACTGGATTTGGCCAGAAGTGGAGACTGATCTAAGCATTATTGGGTCAGTGGGACCATAGGACTGTCTGCTCCCTGCCCAGGGAGGGGATGGGGAGTTGCAGAGGAAAAAAGTGACCAGATGTGTTGGGAGGGGGAAGAGATCTTGAATAAGGATATACAGGGATGGAAAAAAAATTCAGAGGGAAAGATGAACACAAAGAAAATATAGGTGTAGCAATCTTATTTGTATTTCTACCCTTGATAAGCCATGCTTATCATTCTTATCCTCTGTATAGTTATTGTTAACTCTTCCACATTTTAAATTCCTTTTACTGTGTTTTTTTTTGATAAATGCAAAATAAAGAAGGAAAAAAAAGAAGTTTTTATTGCCAATGGTGTCAATATCCCATAGATTTAGAGTTCTTAAAGCAGATTGTAGCACACTGTTGAGGCTTTTAATGTCAACAATCTTCAGGCAGGCTCTGATATAATAAACTACAATAGCTCCAAGTGAAAAATTTCTGTTTATTATTAAGATAGTAGCCTAATTATGGCAAAGAACAGCTGTAGAAAGTTTCATCACACCATATTAGTGTTTATATTGCCCTTGGTTGCCTTCTAATACTTATCTATTCTTGGAGGTAACTAATAGCTGTCTAATTAGACTTAGGATCCATTCAACAGTAGAGAATTTATGTCTAGTACAGGAAATACAGACAAGTACCCTGGGCTGGTGGAGTTATGGACCCTAGATGAGAACCTATGACTGCCACTTTCCTAAACAATTATAATTTATAACTGTATTCTAAATACTTATCCTTATACCCACAAATAAATGTAGCTCCCATCACTCTTCCTTTTGCATTAAAGACCATCACAGAAATCTACAGCTACTCAAAATACATAAAACAACTAACCACAGGGTTCCCAGCCCCATTTGCTATATCTACAATACAATCCCTTCACCTAAAGCTCAGAGAACATTGTGGAAGAAGAAGAAGAAGAAGAAGAAGAAGAAGAAGAAGAAGAAGAAGAAGAAGAAGAAGAAGAAGAAGAAGAGCAACAACAACAACAAGACATTTAAGAGCCAGAATGGGATATCTGCTATGAGTCATATGATAGGTGTTGGGGAAGAACTCTACCCATGAAATCTCAAAAATGTAATCACTTAAATAAAACCTTCACAATGACAACAGTTTACATACCACTGTGGATGGGGAAAAAAATCTTGCAATGCCTTGCCTCTAGATGAAGAGCTACAGGTAATTAGTGGCTTCCAAGAGAGAAAGGGTCAGTATTTTTCTAAGGATCAACCCTCTGATAGGTTATCCAATTATAAGTGGTCAAGCCTAAACATATAGAACAAAACTAAATGAACTCAGAAGGCTGCATTATATACATATATATAAATATATATACATATGTGGCAATAATAAAGAAGTCATGATTTGAAATGAAGTGGGGATATTCAGAAGAGATGAAAACAAGATAATATATATAAATTTCATACTAAGAATAAAAAAGTCATAGAGAATTACATTACTTTGTATTTACATGAAATTATACATAATGTATTTAAATATTAGTGTTTATATACACTTAGTTTAAATGAAGTTCTGCCATTTACACTAACAATGTCCACCCTACAAGCCATAGGTTATCTAACAAAACCATAGTATCAGACATGAGGAACCACCTTTTGAGTTGTTGATCAGGGAAGACCAAGAGACTTACAAAACAAAACAGGCTGTTGCTGTTGCCTTTGGTTGTCTCCCAGAGGGTGAAAGTGGAGCTTATTGCTGAAGACACCATGAATTTTGGACAAAAGAGTCAGAAAATCCAAGCTGGATATGTTCCAAAAGCCTCCCCTGTGTGAACTAGCCTTCATAAACTGCGAGATCCTATAAAAGCTGCCAAAGGAGGGAGGCAATCAATAATTCTATTCATCTGTGATTTCTATGAACCACAACAATGGTAGCATAGCCAAGATATCATTTAAGGTCACAGTAGTGAAACTCACATATTGGCGGTAATCAACAGCTATCTAATTGGACTTAAGGCCAACAGCAAGGAAATCACACCTGGTACTGGAAACCAAACCAAACTACTTAGGGCTGGTAAGGTTATAGATGTAGAAATAAGAGCCCACTAACAACATTTTACTAACTCATAACTACTTTCAAAGTAATTGCCTGTATGCCCACAGGCAAGAGATGTAGGAATGTCTTTCTACATGCTGTGAATGTCATTCTTTAAATAAAGGAACTGTTTTGGCCATGCCAGGCACTGTAGCAGTAGGCAGGAAATTGGAAGACAGGTAGGAGAAGGAGGATGGAGTCAGACAGAGACAACCCAGCTGCTCATGAAGCAAAATTTAATTAAATAGGTAAACAATGAGCTAAATGGCAGGACAGATTAATGGAAATGGGTTGAATTAAGATGCAAGAGCTAGCTAGCATTATGCCTAAGACATAGGCCAAGAAGCATGAAATTAATATGTGTCTGTGTGGTTTTTTTGAACTTTGGGATTGCTAGTTCAAATAAGCAATGGTGGGCAGATCCTACCTGTGGAACTAGGTGGGCCAGAAACCTCATACTACAGGTAAATAGACCTTTAGCCCCTCATCAGAAAAGCTCTTTGCAACAGACAGAGACCATTACAGAAAAACTAGAATTGGCCAAAATGCAATAAACTATAGATCATGGGATGTCCTGTCCTAATAGATACTTCTTTTTTGGGGTGGAGGGGAAGGGACTTATTTGACTTACACATCCAGATAATAGTCCTTCTTTGGAAGAAGTCAGAACAGGAACTCAAGCAGAGCGGGAACCTGGAGGCTTGAGCTGATGCAGAGGCCAGGGAGGGATGTTACAGAACCTAGGACCACCAGCCCAGAGATGGCACCACCCACCATGGGCTGGCCCACTGTGGTAGAATGATCTCTGTACGATGTAAATAAATAACTGTTTGGACGCATGCAGGGCACCGTAGATGTGGGTGGAGAATCAGAGGCAGCCAGGTAGAAGGAGTGTGGAGTTAGTCACTCTGCATCGGACCCCCAAGAGGAGCAGACATGTAAGAGGTACCGGCCAGCCATGGGCTAAGCCACGTGGCGGGAAGATAAATAGTAATAGGCTAATTTAAGAAGAAAGAGTTAGCTAGTAATGGGCATAAGACATGGGCCAAACAGTGTTAAAGTATATAAGTGTGTGATTCATTTCTTTTGGGGGACAAAAGCCGCGGGCTCGTGAACCAGGTTCCAAACCGGCACCACACGCGTGCCAGGTCATAATCCTCCAGCCCCAAACAGGCCGGGAAAAACATACAACAACAGACAACCGCCATCACTAATTAAGAAAATGTCTTACAGCTGGATCTCATGGAGGAATTTCTTCAAATGAGGCTCCTTCCTTTCTCTCTGATGATACTAGTTTGTATCAAGTTGACACATAAAACCAGCCAGTACAGTAATCATCTGTCTTATCCATCTGCATGAACCATGGGAACTACAATAATGACGAGGCTGTCAAGATATGCACACTGGTACAAAAATAGAATCAATGTTATGGGAGTAAACTACCACTTACTGATTGTATTTAGGTAAGTTCCACAAGATGAAAGCCATAAACTGACACTGTTATCATGGCTAAGAATCTGTGACTAGATAGGTTATAAGCTCTCAGCGAAAACCAACCACTGTTATTCTAATAGACATAGGATTGAATTGACTCCTAAGGACTATCATCATCATCATCATTCATTATTGTTTTTTTTTCTTTTTTGAAAGTTACTTTAACATTTCTTGTTTTCAGATCTTTTTTATTATGGAAAATGTCATATTTTTATTTTTCCTCTTGTTCAGGCTCCCTTCCTCCTCCTGCCACTCCAAGTCACTCACTCTTCTCTCCTTCAGTTTATCTCCTCCACAGCAATGGCAGGAGGTCCCAATGTCCCAAGGTGGCTTAGTTCAACATCCACTCCAGGCAGATCTGCTATTCAGATCCCAAGCTGTTTCGGGTTGTGGTTTGAAGCTTGGACACACTTATTTTTTTGTTTGCTTGTTTAGAGTCCACTAATGAATGTTTACATCCCCTGCTTATCTTTCTGGGTCTGTGAGACCTCGATCAGGAGGATATTCTCCAAATCCATCCATTTGCCTGCACATTTTACAATATTATTTTTCCTCACTGCTGAGTAGTACTTCATTGTGTAAATGTACCATAGTTTGTTAATCCACTCCCCAGTTGAGGGGCATGTAGGTTGTTTTCAGGTTCTAACTATTACGAATAACTCTATTATGAACATAATAGATCTAATGCTCTTGGAGTAAGACTGTGCATCTTTAGGGTATACACCCAGAAGTGGTATTGCTGGATCCTTGGGGAGATTGATTCCCAGTTTTCTGAGAAACGTCTGTATGGCATCCTAGAGTGGATGAACAAGCTTACACTCCCACCAACAATGGAGGAGTGTTCCCCTTGCTCCACACCCTCTCCAGCATAGGGTGCCATCTGTGTCTTTTATCTTAGCCAATCTGACAGGTGTAAGGTGGTATCTCAAAGTTGTTTTGATTTGTATTTCTCTGATGGCTAAAGATGTTGACCAACTTTTCAGATGCCTTTCAGCCATTTGTAATTTTTCTGCTGAGTATTCCCTTTTTAGTTCTGAACCCCATTTTTTAATTGGGTTTTTAAGGGTTTTGGGCTCTAGTTTCTTGAGTTCTCTATATATTTTAGAGGTCAGTCCTCTGTCACTTGTAGGGTTGGTGAACATCTTTTCCCATTCCGTAAGCTGTCATTTCTCTTACTGACTGTGTCTTTGGCTTTACAGAAGCTTCGCAGTTTCAGAAATTCCCACTTATTGATTGTTCTTAGTGTCTGTGCTACTGGTGTTACATTTAGGAAGTGATCACCTGTGTCAATTCGCTGGTGGATATTTCCCACTTTCTTTTCTAAAAGGTTTAGTGTGGCTGGATTTATGTTGAGGTCTTTGATAAACTTGGATTTGAGTTTTGTGCAGGACTATAGGCTCTGATCTATTTGTATTTTTCTACACACTACCTTCTAGCTATGCCAACAACATTTTTTAAAGATACTATCATTTTTCCACTCAGTATTTTGGGCCTCTTTGTCAAAGATCAGGTGTTCATGGGTTTTTGGGTTTATGTCAGGATCTTCATTTCGATTCCATTGATCCACAAGTCTGTTTTTACACCAGTAAAAGGCTGTTTTTATTACTGTGGCTCTATATTATAACTTTAAGTCGGGAATGGTGATGCCTCCTGAGGTTCTTTTGTTGAGCCAAATTGTTTTGGCAATCCTGACTTTCCTGTTATTCCAAATGAAATAGAGTATTGTTTTTTTCAAGTCTGTAAAAAATTGTGTTGGGATTTTTATGGGAAGTACATTGAATCTATAGATAGCTTTTGGTAAGATTGCCATTTTTACTGTTGATCCTACCTATCCAGGAACATGAGAGTTCTTTCCATTTTCTGATATACTCTTCAATTTCTTTCTTCAGTGACTTAAAGTTTTTGTCAAATATATCTGTTACTTCCTTGGTTATAGTTACTCCAAGGTATTTGTTGCTATTTGCAGCTATAATAAAGGGTGATGTTTCCCGTATTTCTTTTTCAGCCCTCTTATCTTTAGTCTATAGGAAGGCTACTGATTACTTTGAGTAAATCTTGTATCCTGCTACATTGCTGAAGGTGTTTCTCAGTTGCAGAAGTTCCCTGGTAGAATTTTGTGGGTCACTTATATATACAATCATATCATCTGCAAATACAGATAGTTTGACTTCTTCTTTTCCAATTTGTATCTACTTAATCTTCTCTCGTTCTGTTATTGCTTTAGCTAAAACTTCGAGATCTACATTGAATAGTTAAGGGGAGACAGGACATCCTTGTCTAGTTCCTGATTTTAGTGGGGCTGCTTTGAGTTTTTCTCCATTAAGTTTGATGTTGGCTGCTGGCTTCTTGTAAATTGCCTTAATTATATTTAGATATTTTTCTCTGTATTCCAGATTCCTCCAGAGCTTTTATCATTAAGGAGTCTTGGATTTTGTCAATGTGTTTTTCAGCATCTTAAGGATGTGATCATGTGTTTTTTTTCCCTCAGTTTGATTATATGTTGGTTTACATTTATGGTTTTTCATTTGTTGAACAATCCCTGCATTTCTGGGATGAAGACTACTTGAACAAGGTGGATGATATTTTTTTATCAATTGTTTTACATGGTATACCAGAATAGAATTTTATCATCAATCTTCATGAGGGAAATTGGTCTGTAATTCTCCTTCTTTGTTGGGTCTTTCAGTGGTGGACTATTAGGGTAATTGTGGCGTCATAAAAGGAATTTGGCATTACTCCTTCAGTTTCTACTATGTGAAACAGTTTGAGGAGTATTGTAATAGTTCTTCTGTGAATGTCTGGTAGAATTCTGCACTGAAACCATCAGGACTTGGACATTTTTTACTTGGAAGACTTTTAATGACAGCTTCAATTTCCTTTAGGGTCATAGGTCTGTTTAGGTAATTAATCTGAATTTGATTTAATTTTGGTAAATGGTACCTGTCCAGAAACCTGTCCATTTCTTTTAGGATTTCCATACTTGTGGAATATAGATTTTCAAAGTATGACCTGAACTTCTCTGGATTTCCTGGGGGTCTGTTGCTGTGCTCCCCTTTTCATTTCTGTTTATGTTGATTTGGATACTCTCTGCATTTTGGTTAGTTTGAAAAAGGGTTTAATCTATCTTGTTGACTTTGTCAAAGAACCAGCTCTTTGATTAATTGATTTTTTGTATTGTTCTTTTTGTTTCAATTCTATTGATTTCAGCTTTAAGTTTGAATATTTCCTGCTGTCTACACCTTCTAGGTGAATTTGCTTCTTCTTGTTCTTTCAGCTCTGCTGTTAGTTCTCTACTATGGGATTTCTCTAGGTTTTTCATATCGGCATCTAGTACTATGAATTTTCCTATTAAGACTGCTTTCATTGTGTTCTACAAGTTTGGGTACATTGTTTACTCATTTTTGTTGAATTCTAGGAATAGTTTGATTTCTTTCTTAATTTCTTCCTTGACCCAGAGGTGATTCAGTTGAGTGTTGTTTAGTTTCCATGAGTTGGTAGGCTTTCTTTGATTTTTTTGTTGTTATTGAACTCTAAATTTATGCCCTGGTTGTCTAATATGATACAAGGGATTATTTCCTTTTCTGTATATATTGATATTTGCTTTATGACTTGCTATGTGGTCAATTTTAGAGAATGTTCCATGTGGTTCTGAGAAATATGTATATTCCTTTGCATTTGGGTGGAAGCTTCTGTAAATATGTATTAAATCCATTTCATCATATCCTCTGTTAGACTCTTTATTTGTGTGTTTAATATCTGTCTGGTTGTTCTATCCAAGAGTGAAAGTAGGATATTGAGGTCTCCCACTATTAGGGTATAAAAGTTGATGTGGGATTTGAGCGTTAGTATTGTTTATTTTACATAGACATTTGCCCTTACATTAGGGGCATAAATATTCAGTATTGAAATCTCAACTTGAACAATTTTTCCTGAGATGGGTAAGTAATATCTATCCTGGTCTCTGTTAATTGATTTTAGTTTGAAGTCTACTTTGTTTGATATTAGGATGGCAACCCCTGCTTCTTTCTTAAGGCCATTTTCCTAAAATGGAAAATATTTTCCCAACCCTATACTCTGAGCCTGTGTATGTCTTTAAAGTTGAGGTGTGTTTCTTGTATGCAGCATAAAGATGACTTTTGTTTTTGTATCCATCGTGTTAGGGTGTGTCTTTTTATAGGTAAATTGAGTCCATTGACATTAAGGCATATTATTGAGCACTGATTGATATTTCTTGTTATTTTTGGTGGTGGGTTATATGTATTTCCTTTCTCTGGGTTTTTCTTCTGTGAGGTTATTCATTGTTTGTGGTTTCATGGGTGTATCTAGGATCCTTAGGTTGGAATTTTCCCTCTAATGCTTTCTGAAGGGCCATATTTGTAGATTGGTATTGTTTAAATCTGACTTTGACATGAAATATGTTGTTTATTCCATCTATGATGAATGATAGTTTTGCTGGGTAGAGTAGTCTAGGTTGGCAGCCTTGCTCTTTTAGTATCTGTATAACTTCTTCCCAATATCTTCTTAATTTCATTGTTTCCATTCAACAGTCAGTTGTTATTCTGATGGTCTGAATTTATAGGTAAGTTGGCCCTTTTCTTTTGCAGCTCTCAAATTTTTTTCTTTGTTCTGTATTTTTTGTGGCTCGATTATTATATGGCTTGCAGACTTTTTGAGGTGGCCAAATTTATTTGGTGTTCTGCAAGCTTCTTGTATCTTTATAGGCATGTTAAAATTTTTAAGTTGGGAAAGTTTTCTTCTATGATTTTATTGAATACATTATTTTTGCCTTTGAGCTGGAATTCTTTTTCTTCTTCTATTCCTATTATTCTCAAGTTAGGTCTTTTCATGGTGTCTCAAATTTCCTGAACCTTTTGTGTTATGGCTTTTGTGGTTTTAGAGTTTTCTTTGAGTGATATATATATTTCTGCTATTGACTCTTCCACTTCAGACATTCTCTCTTTCATCCCATGGATTTTGTTGGTTATGCTTGAGTCTGTAGTTCCAGCTCTTTTCTTCAGGATTTCTATTTCCACCCTTGCCTCATTTTGTGCCTGTTTTATTGCTTCTATTTCAGTTTTTAGTTCCTGGAATGTTTCTTTCATTTTTTGGTTTTCCTTTTCTTGGTTTTCTTTCCAGGATTTGTTTATCTCTTCCAATTTTTTGTTTGTATTTTCTTCTATTTCTTGAAGGAAATTTTTCATATCCTCTTTGAAGGCTTCAATAATCTTCATAACGTTGTTTTTGCTATTGTTTCTTTCTGATTTCTCTTCATCACTTGGCTGAGGTCTTGTAGTTGTAGAATCATCAGTTTCTTCTGATGTTGTTGTGTTATTTATATTGCTATATGTATTCTTGCTCTGTCATCTGCCCAAAGCTTCAGTAGTTCACACTTAGTCAGCTCCTAGTCAGTGGTGGCTAAAGGGCTTGTGTTTCTCCTGTTTGCTGTGAGCAAAGGGTCTGTTCGATCTTTGATTCTGCTCTGGACAGGGGACTGAGTTTTCAAGGCCCTCACTCCTTGTCTCATCAAGCAGTTGGATGCTGGGTGGGGATAGAGTTGCAAAGCAGTAGTTCCTTGTCTGACAAAGTTAGATTTAAACAATACCAATATACAGGGCTCAGTATTTCAGGGTCTAGAGCCTTGTGCTAAATCAGACGCTTGGGTATGAGCCGGATTCCAGAGAGGAATTCTCTGGATTGTGGCCCAAGGGGTGGGATTCGCTCACCTTTCACTCTGCTCTGGATGGGGACAGGAATTTCAAAGCCCCCCCTAATAGATACTTCTACAATACAACCCCTACTTTTAAGATTCAGAGACCATTGTCCAAGAGGTGGGAATGGGGAATTGTAAGTCAGAGGACCAGGAAAGCTGTTTCAAGAGTGTGTTTCCAAGAAATGATAGGGAAGCCTTATCCATACCTCAATAATATGACTGCCTAAAAGTAAGCAGAATAAAGACATTAGCAAGAGACATGCTAATGTAGAAGGAAGTTTCTCACCCTTAGATAACAAAGCAACTAAAGAAAACTGAGAGCTGGGAAATTTAGTCCTCTCCAGGATTAAGCCCTCTTAACTGGTAATTCATTACGAAATGATCAAACTGAAATTCAATACTTACAAGCAACATAGTAAGGAACGAGCTGTATTTACAAATTCATAAACTTGTGTGTGTGTGTGTGTGTGTATGTGTGTGTAAGTGTAACATTAACATTTAAAGAATAGAGGCCATGAAGTTGAGTTGAAGTAGAAGAGGAAGAGAAATTACATAATCAAATGATATCTTTTTATTGAGAATTTCATCATTCTTCCCTCCATGACCTGCTCCCATTGAATGATATGCTTAAGGACCTTTTTTTTTTTTCATTTTGCTTTGTTTCAGCATTTGTTTACTTTATTGTAGTTTTTGTTTGTTCTGATTTTCATTTATGTAAGTTTTTGTGAGTGTTTCTTATAAATACACTTCAATTAAAAATAAAAATAATTTTTAAATTTAGAGGAGTTATTCAGGAGATAGAAATCAAACTAAATAATAAATAAGTCCCCAAAACAACTTACTCCCCTGTCTCTACTCGCTTACCCTACATCAGACATTCTCTTCCTTACCTTATATCAGCCATTCTTAACTCCAATTGAATCAGAATATACATTTTTTTTACTAGCTTGTCTTCATTAAATCTTATCTTTCATGTGTATCTAGAGAGCTGCAGGACATACTGCAGGTCAAGTTCCCTGATATGAAGCATTTGACAGAGTGCATTACCTATCATAGATTGCAAGGTTTATTATAACTTAGTCCTTTATACCTCTTTAGAGCAGGCAACACATTTGCTCTAAAAGCTGAGTTAAATTCTTTTAAATATTCATATGGAATATTGCCTTTTGTTTTAAAATACATCTATAAATGTTTTAAATTTAAAGTGCTTCCCCAGAAAATTATAAATACAGCTATTATTCCAAAATAAGGGCCTGATTTTATTCAAGTGTTAGATGCTTCTTGACATGAATACAATATAAGTACTTTAGCCCTAAGAATTAGTGTTTTAAAAAGACTCCAATTACTTTAAAAAGTTCAACATATGACAAGGTGCAATTTTCAGCCTGTAGATCTTTTATGATAAGAAACCAGAAAGTTCCACATAGTTGACTGCAAAGCATTTATAGACATTTTTTCCCTCTGAAATCCCTATGCATAGATGGTCCAGACAACTAAATCTATAGTTTTGAAGAATGTGCTTTATACTACTAAAAGTACATCTTATCTTTATGATTATATAGACAATATTTTCTTTTGTGTATATAGCTTGCAGTTCTAAATAATTAACATGCACATATACTTTACTGGTTGCTTCTTATCTCCTTATTTTATATGTCCACTTTAGATGACCATAAAGTAGAAAATCCTTTGGTGTTAATATACATGTAAATATGCATGTATACATATGCACATGTATGTATTGTGCTGAAAATAGAATAGATATGTTTAACAAGATACATAGATAGTTTTAATAATTATATAAAATTATATTACATAAAAAGAACTATACCACAAAGAGGCTGGCAGAGATGGCCCTTATCAACTAAAGTTATGTTTTATTACCTGGGTCTACCATAACAAAGTTCTACCTACTGGGGAGCTCAGACAACAGATATTCATTTTCCTACCAATTCTCAAAATTAGAAATCAGGAAGGAAAAAGAAGTTTGAACAAGGGGATACATGGATAAAAAATAAGACTTTATTTTATAAATACAAAAAAGAAATATTTTTAATTTTTTATTTTTTATTGTTTTTTGAAACTCAATATCAAAATTATATACAAAAGCAAAACAGAGGACGGAGAGGTGGCTCAGGAGTTAAGAGCAGTGTTAAGAGCAGTGCCTGCTCTTCCAGAGAACCAGGGTTCAATTCCCAGCACCCACACGGAAGATCACAACTGTCTGCAAAACACCAAGGCAAAGAAAGAAAGAAAGAAAGAAAAAAAAAGAATGTTTAAGAAAAACAAATCAAAACACTCAAAACAAATTTAAAAAAAAACCCATACAGTAATAAAACTTCTCTTTTCTCTAAAATACATGAAACATGAAAAATAAAATCTAAAGCTCCTCAAGCCAGGTTAGGCTCAGCTACAGATGAAGAAAGCACAGTAGGTCACACAGCTAATGCCCACAGATGCACTATGGCCACCAAAATTTTCTGCTAAACAACCCTTCTACACTCAAACCAGAAGTTTTGTTTTGTTTTGGTGTGTGTGCGTCTGTGTTTTAAATCACTTTATTTACTCATCATCTTTCAATGAAAAAATAATGTTTTTGCTTAAAGTCCACTAATGAGTGAGTATATTTCCTGCTTATCTTTCTGGGATTGTGATACCTTGCTCAGGAAGATATTCTCCAAATCCATCCATTTGCCTGCAAACTTTAGGATATCATTTTTAGTTCTTTCTGCTGAGTAGTACTCCATTATGTAGATGTACCACACTTTGTTAATCCATTCCTCAGTTGAAGGGCATCTAGGTTGTTTCTAGATACTTGCTATTACAAATAATGCTGCTACAAATATAGTTGAGCTAATGCTTTTGGGGTGTAAATGTGTGTCTTTAGGGTATATGCCCTGTAGTTATATTGTTGGATCCTTGGGGAGAGTGTTCCCCATTTTCTGAGAAACTGCCATAGTGCATTCCAGAGAGGCTGAACAAGCTTATACTCCCACTAATAACAGAGGAGTGTTCCCCTTTCTCTGCATCCTCTCCAGCTTAGGCTGTCATCTGTGTTTTTGAGCTTAGTTATTCTGGCAGGTATAAGGTGGCATTTCAAGGTTTTGATTTGCATTTCTCTGATGGCTAAAAATGTTGAGCATTTTTTAAAGTGCCTTTCAGCCATTTGTAATTCTTCTGCTAAGAATTCACTTTTTAGTTCTGAACCCCATTTTTTGATTGGGTTATTCAAGGTTTTGGGATCTAGATTCTTGAGTTCTTTATATATCTTAGAGATCTGTCCTCTGTCACTTGTAGGATTCATATAAATCTTTTCCCATTTTATAGGCTGTCATTTTGTTTTAATGACTAAGTTCTTTGCCTTACTGAAACATCTTAAAGTGAGTTTTTCTGAGATCTCTCTTTTCAGATTTTCTATGGCCTATTCTCCCTGCATCCACATATGTTCTTCCTCTGTGCATTTATTTGGGTAAAACTCTTCTTAGAAGGGTAGCAGTAAGATTTAATTAAAGCTTACTCATATAACTTCATTTCACTTTTTCAAATGCAACATCTCCAAATAGTCACAATATAAAAAAAATGCAGACAGTTAAGACTTCAGCATGTAAAATGCAAAGAGGCCACAATTCATCCCGTAACAAATCACCAAGGTAATCTAAAGATCAGAGCAGTCACACTGCAAAGGAGAAAAATGCCCTGGTGAATGCATCACAGAAAATAAATAGCCCTAGCCCTTTATTCAACATATACACATGCAGGCATGTGCACACACACACACACACACACACACACACACACACATATTTTGTCAGATTTGAATTCAGAGCACTTTGATTTAAAGGATCTTTTTACTTTGCCTAGTTACAGTGAGTTTTGTGGCATTGTTTTAGAGTTGGTTTTCCACTGGCTGCTACACATCTTAAGCAATAAAACAGATTTGAATTGTAATAATTTACCTTCTTGCTGTCATTCACATTGCCTTGACTTGCTTGACATGCTTTAGAGGGAAATCACAATTAAACACACACTTTTTGTGCTAAACCTGCCATCCTTCTTTTTGATAAATTTGGCCTTTCCTTTGAATTCTATTCAAATGCCAGGCTGTGATCAATTCTGGTGCCTGCTTTGTACCTGTGTTGTATGACAGCCCTGCCTGCATAGAGGACCTAACCTCTTCAGAGAGATGTGTTCAGAACTTAGTTTCCCCAATCCTCCACCAGCCAGCACTCAGCAGCTGCTGAACATAAATGGATTTGGGGAATGTCAATGTGACAATTACACAGGTACCCAGAGGACCTGAGCATCTGGTTTCAGCAGCAGAACAGCTACAGGGAAATTAAGTGCAAGCTGTTTGAAGAGTATTTCTCCTTAGGATATAATGAAATCTCCAAGGTGGTGTACATGGACAATGTCTGCCTGCTTCACTCCTGCCAGCATCTAAAAAGAAAGAGAAAAGCTGTAGTTTACTATTTGATACATAGAATTAATTAGAACCCCCAAATGCCACACCAACCTGAAGGCTTCTTAATGAGGCCAATGTATTCATCTCATTTAGGGATCATTACAGTGTCTCACAATGCCCAATGGGTTTCAAAGCACTGCCTGCTGCATGCTACTGTTTCAGAATTGTAGGTGTTCAAGAAAGAAGGCAATCTCCCCAATTTCTAGATGAGACTTCTGGGACATTGAATCAATTTACCAATGCCATGTAAGCAATAAGCAGTGTGAACTGGATTTGAATTCGGCTTGTATAACACAAGACAAGACTCACACAGTTAAACTGTACTATTTAAAACTGTCACACTCTAGAGATGCATGGCTGCTTTCATGTCTGGACCTAAACTTAGAGTCTAGTAACATAATCACTCAGGGATTAAGGAACAAAGCATATAAGAGAAAGCTTGAATTGTAGATGAACAACAAATAATAGATCAGTGTAAATACATGACATAGTTATTATTCTTCTAATTCTTATAGAAATAATTTTACATATATTCAAAATTTAAAAAGATGCCCCATTATGTACTTACTAAATTAGTCAATGCCATACTCAGCACTGTACTAATAAGACTGGCTAACTACATGGCCCTCTGGTTATTTTACTCAAGTTCTCTGCATACCTAACACTACTTTCTTACATGATTTTCCACCACATTTAAAGACAACCAGTCATACCTTCTCTTTCCTCTTGACTTTTGCCTGTTTGCTTGTTTGCTTGTCCCTGAGTTTTAAAGAAGCAGTGTGAGGTTATGCTGTCCCATCTGGTCTTTACTCCTCACTCTCCAGCCACTAATCTTAACCAGATACCAGAGACTGATTTTCTGTCACCCAGATCATAACTATAACTCTCTGTAGTCTTTGAAGTCTTTTGAATGACAATCCTACTTATTTCTAAAACCTATATACGTTAACACAGGTGAGTGTGGACTCTAGGTATTAACCATACTAGGGGTCCAGATTCCAAGGCACACTCTTATCTGTTTATATGACTATTTTGACCTTGAGTCTCACTACCCTAACTATTGCTTAGTCACATTCAACTACTGCTGCCTCTAGAAAATGTTGTATGCTTTCCTTGGACACAGCCATTTAATTATTTTCCTTTGCCACTGCACTACCTAACCTTTTTTGGTACATTCCACAGTATTGTTATATTCTTGCTATTTGTGATCATGTCTCAGCTTCTATTAACTCAAGTCACTGGCAACTGATTTTCAAAGGTTAATATTTATTAAGGAGTTTATAGGGAACTACTCAATGATGCAAGAGATTAAAGAGTTGTTTCAGTTCCTGGAAAGCCGGAATGGTCCACACCACTGAAGCTCAGTGGGTCAGGTCCTCCATCCAAGAGCAGGAGAGAGAACAGGAAAAATGAGGAGGTGGCTTTCCACATATGTGCACCGCAATCTTAAGCGGCCCCTCAGTTACATCCCTAATTCTATGGCTTAAAGGCCATAGATGAATCTCACATCTACACTGTCCAAGAGGACACATGTCTATGTCTAGGCAATGTACTTGCTCTCAACTGCCTCTCCCTCTTTTGTCTAAATAAGAAAGTTTTAAACCTAAATATAAAACTATATACAGTAGAAACAATTATCGAGTAATGTTCAGAAGGAAAGGGCAAATAATATAAACAAGATGAAACTACAAACAACAAGAACAAACAGGAAACATACATTAAATGTCTAGAATACTAGTAAGTGGCAAGATATAGATATTACTGGAAAGCTGTCTATCTTGAATAGTGTGTATCTAGTATCTAAACACTCTTACCTAAGATATAGGATGGTCAAAAATTTAACTACCTAGTCTTTAACTACATAAAAGGCCTGAGAAGGAATATATATTACTCAAGTAAGCAGCATGCTCTTAAGGGAAAAGAGGTATTTCTTTTTTTTTTTCAACATGTTCTTTTTCTTTATTTTTTTTATTCATTTTTTAAGGATTAAGCACAAATGGCAAATTCTTGATCAAATTAAACAAAAAAAATGAAGAGCTACTTCAATAAAACTAGAAATTGAAACACAAACATCATAATAGATGAGTGTAATTCCCGAAAATCATAAGGACATACATTATAAATTTGTTTTGATAAACTGAAGATTCTGAAAAAAACCTGGTGAGTTTTTAGATAGCAAAATTAAACCTAAATTCAATGAATGATTCTAAAAAATGCATACTTTGTGACCTTGGAATATTTAAAATACTAATAAAATATTCCATACTAAAAATAATAAAAAGCAATAACAAAAACAAACACAAGAAAATATGAACTTACTACTGAATTCTACTATAACTTAAAGAATTATGACAAATAAATATATTATTCTATAAAACTTCAAAAAGCCTTTAAAGGTTACAAAACCAGTAAAACCCTGATATTAATCATAGTAATTCTTTTACACTTTTGAAGCTTTTTTCATATATATACTTATATATATATATTATTTGGTGTGTTTACATCATACAACCCATCAAAGTTAGTTATCAGGCCTCTCAGATTCATACCCACACTTATAATCTCCCCATTTAAAAAACTGCACTTTCATGCGGCTCATTTGCTTATTGGAGCATAATTAACCTCCCTATTGTGAGACCCTTAAAGAAAACATTTCCTTACCCACCCCTCTGCTAGAAGCCATCAATGCAGAAGTGAGGCATTGTGACACTTAGCTATGTTCTAGCATTGAGTTCTTGTGCACAATGACATCTCTCTCTTTTATATTTTTTTAAAGTCCACTAATGAGTGAGTACATCCCCTGCTTCTCTTTTTGGGTTTGTGAGACCTCGCTCAGGAGGATATTCTCCAAATCCATCCATTTGCCTGCAAATTTTAGAGTATCATTTTTTCTTAACGCTGAGTAGCACTCCATTGTGAAGATGTACCACAGTTTGTTAATCCATTTCTTAGTTGAGGGGCATCTAGGTTGTTTGCAGGTTCTTGCTATTATGAACAATGCTGCTATGAACATAGTTGAGCTAATGCTTTTGGGGTACAAAAAGTGCTTCTTTAGGATATATGCCCAACAGTGGTATTGCTGGATCCTTGGGGAGATTGATTCCAAGTTTTCTGAGAAACCTCCATACTGCATTCCAAAGTAGCTGAACAAGTTAACACTCCCACCAATAATGAAGGAGTGTTCCCCTTGCTCCACAACCTCTCCAGCATAGGCTGTCATCTGTGTCTTTAATCTTAGCCAAACTGACAGGTGTAAGGTAGTATCTCAAAGTTGTTTTGATTTACATTTCTCTGATGGCTAAAGATGATGAGTACTTTTTCATGAGCCTTTTAGGCATTTGTAATTCTTCTGCTGAGAAGTCCCTTTTAATTCTGAACCCAATTTTTTAATTGGGTTTTTAAGGGTTTTGGGCTCTAGTTTTTTGTTTTCACTACATACTTTGGAGATCAATCCTCACTTATAGGGTTGGTAAAATTCTTTTACTATTCTGTAGGCTGGTGATTTGCCTTATTGATTGTGTCCTTGGCCTTACAGAAGCTTGTCAGTTTCAGGAGGTCCCACTTATTGATTGTTATTCTTAGTGTCTGTGCTGCTGGTGTTATATTTAGGAAATGGTCACCAGTGCCAATGCATTGGAGGGTATTTCCCACTTTTTTCTATCAAATTCAGTGTGGCTGGGTTTGTGTTGAGGTCTTTGATCCACTTGGATTTAAGTGTTATACATGGTGATAGGTTTGGATCTATTTGCATTTTTCTACACACTGGCATCAAGTTATGCCAACACCATTTGTTAAAGATACTATCTTTTCTCCACTCAGTATTTTTGGCCTCTTTGTCAAAAATCAAGTGTTCATAGGTGTGTGGCTTAATGTCTGTGTCATGAATTTGATTCCATTGATCCACAAGTCTGCTTTCATGCCAGTACCTATTGTAGAAAGTTTCTCAGAACCAAATGGGCTGAGACCCTGCATAAATCCTGAGAAAGTTTAAAAAGCTTAAAATGGGCTCTAGATCACTGAAACAGAGCCAAAAGTGGTTTTCTGAATTGTATATCTGAATTAATTTATGATACATAGATGGTGCGGTGTTCTGGCAGGAATTTAAAAATGGTGCATCTGCGGTACACAGCTTAAATTCATCCATTTCACAAAAGGCATGGCATAAGTGTGATTGATTTAAGGTTTCTGCTTATATTGAACAGAAAGGAAACAGAGTTAAAAAAGGTTTTTCTGGTAGCAGCATTTCCTGAATCCACTCTGGTTGCTGGCAGAGGCAGAGATGGAGTAGGCTCCTCTCCCATACTGAAACTCTGCCAAAAGGAGCGGAGTCAGCAGTTGAAGTGATACCGACATTTTGAAAGCTCTTTGGGTTAGAAAATGATTAAGAATTCCCAATAAAACAGATTTAGACTCACAAAACCTCTAAACGGGGTACAATGTACGTAAAATACGCATAAGTTTCAGAGGGAGAGAGGAAATAAAAGGGTAAAGAAAGCCCTTAAAAAGGAGAAATAGAAATAATGATTTTTAAAAAGTCACATGAAGATGGCAGATGAACAGAGAGTCTGGATTATGGTTATTGTGTTTTCTTTTAAATTTTTAACTTTTAATGAGCAAGCTATAGAAAGACAATTGATTGCTCAGGCTACTAAGTTGGACAAATATATATATTTTAAAAATGTCTTGACTTTGAAATTTGTTTATAAGAATATGTTGCTTGGGGAAAGAGTCTCTGCTTTTGTCTCCACAGAAGATCAAAACATGTGAATTGGTTCTAGGCAAATATGGTTTCATTTGCCAAGACCACCAGAACATTCTCAGCCTCCAAGATATCAGTTGAGATGATACAATCTCAAGACCCCATGAGGTCAACATTGTCCTTTGTCAGCAGGAAATAGTAAAAGAAAGATACATCCAATTTCCCCAAAATATTACTTATTAATATTTGTTTTCATTATAAATGGATAATGGTCATAGTCAATCTCTTTTTAAAAAAGGGGGAGGGGAGGAGGATATGATATAGAAATGATTAGAAAAGATAAGTGGATTTTGGTTTATTGATATAAACTTAAGGTCAATTTTGTTATGCTGTATGTATTTTTCTACTCTTGATTAAGGTATGATGCTGATGTAACTAATTTAAAATTGTAATGTGAAATTGAGAAATGCAGCTTAATAGTCATCTATGATAACCAAACTTATAGTCATATTAGTTATGTTTTTGTAGGTATACAAAGATATATTGCAATTAGATACAAAGATATATTTTAATTAGATAGGTAATCTTCAAACACTTCAAAGACATGCAGAATATGGCATTTAAAATATTTTAAGAACTTAGACTTTTCTGGACAGTGAGACAGGTCTGCTTCTGGCATCACCAGTGTATTTCAGGAAAATGATGGGCATTGAAGAAACTTCATGTGGAATTTACTTTGTGGTAACAGTTAGCCAATGGACAAGAAACTGGTCTAGTATTGACTGCTTGATAGTATGTTGTATAAACTGGATATTCAGGTTCCATAGGAAAGTGACCTCTAGACTTTGGCAGAATAAGCTGAGATGGTCCTTCAGGTTCCTGCTTTGCAGAAAAAATTGCCAGGCATCCTTCTGGACAAAAGGAGAAGTGACTGATGGACTATGTCAGATTTCCTGCATCACTGAAAGGTATGCCAGAGACTTTGGGCCACAAAGGCTGAAGATCATGCACCAACAATACAAAGGAACTTTGGGTGACTGTCCAGGCAGACAGGTGTCATCTCTGTTGTTTTCTAGACTTTGGAAGTTGCTTGTACTTCCTGTTTATTTGGATAATATTATATGTGGTCTTTGATGTGGTTAAAGATTTATTAATTATAGGTATAGTTCTTTTTAGTTTAAATGTTATATTTGATATGAAACTTTAGACTCACAATGGTAACATAGATAATGGAATATTCTCTTTAATTTTGTGAATACAAATAGACTGGATATTGTGACTGTAATTCCTGCTTGAGAGCTGTTCTGTTGTAATTTTGCTATATGGAAATTAAAACCTTCCTGTTTAATTAGACAGAAAAGAGGAAATGTGGTGGAAATGTTCTCTTTATGATGTAAATAAAGTAACTGGTTTGGCCTATGTACAGCACCGTGGTAGTGGGTGGAGAATCAGAGGACAGGCAGGTAGTAGAAGGGTGGAGTTAGTTTCCATCCGACCCCCGAGGAAGAATCATGTAAGGAACACAGATGAGCTGTAGGCCGAGCCACATGGCAGACGGATTAATGGAAATGGGTTGAATTAAGATGAAAGAATTAGCTAGTAATGTGCTTAAGATACGGGCCAAACAGTATGAAGTTAACATAAGTGATTCATTTCTTTGGGTTACAAAAGCCACCACAGACCAGGTTACAAACCTCTGGGCCCAAAAGGGCCCGGGAAACCTTCTACAACAAGTACCAAGCTGTTTTTATTACTGTAGCTCTATAGTATAATTTGAAGTTGGGGATGGTGATGCCTCCTGAGGTTCTTTTGTTAATCAAAATTGTTTTGGCAATCCTGGCTTTCCTATTACTACAAATAAAGTTGAGTATTGTTCTTTCAAGGTCTGTAAAAAATTGTGTTTGGATTTGAGGGGAATTGCATTGAATCTGTAGATTGCTTTTGGTAAGATTTCCTTTTCATGTTGATCCTACCTATCCAGGAACACTGAAGATCTTTCCATTTTCTGATATCCTTTTCAATTTCTTTCCTCAGAGATTTAAAATTTTTGTCAAACATATCTGATACTTCTTTGGTTATCGTTACACCAAGGTATTTAATATTATTTGCAGCTATTATAAAAGGTAATGTTTCCTTTATTTCTCTTTCATCCCTTTTTATCTTTAGTGTATAAGAGAGCTACTGATTTCTTTGAGTAATTTTGTATCCTGCTACATTGCTGAAGGTGTTCATCAGCTGTAGAGGTTCCCTAGTAGAATTTTGTGGGTCACTTATGCATATAATTGTGTCATCTGCAAATAGAGATAATTTGACCTAGGAAAAGAGGTATTTCTATGGCCTTTGCTGCTAGTTCCATATGTAAAAGCAAGTACACTCTAACAAGGCCACACACTAGAGTTTAAGAGAGGAATCCCAGGTGGGTAAAGAGACAGAGGAGCAGAACAGAAGCCAGGGAACAGAGAAGAAAAAGAGTCAGAGCACGCACTCACAGCCGCTTTTAACGGAAGAGGCATGCACAGGTATGCATCATGGGTACAGGGAGGTGCTTTCAGGTCCAGGGAGGTGCTTCTGTATGCAGTGCCGCAGGTTTTACGTAGCCACGCCTAGGGGCATGCCTCCGTGCAAGGTGCATCCCATCTGAGCTGAGGGGCTCAGCTAGGGAATGCCAGGAATCCTTACATTTGCTTCCTCTAAATGGCTTTAGTAAAACTTCTGGAACATAGTAGGTGTTCCATGGAAATGTTTGGATACTTCTTAATAACATCTAAGGTATTAGATAGGATAAACCATGAGAATGGATCAGTAGTTAACTTCTGTTTCTCAAAACAAATTGTGAAAACTGAGTACTCTGCTACTAACAAAGTCAGACCACACTGGAGCCTTTTTCAGCCTGTAATGTTTCTGTGAAGAGATCACACATCCATATATAAAATATTTTAAACAGTTATGCAAGATTTGAGAATGTCTAATAAGGTCCAAAGTCAAAAGAAAGGTTCCCCCTTCTTTCTTAAAAAAAAAAAATGGACCGTATCTATGCGAATGAGCCTTTAAGAGGTCTGGTGGGTCCAAAGGAATGGCTTCTGGAGGATCACAGAGGCCCTGTCCCTCTAAGCTAAGCAGAGAGGTCCAGGAGGCGATGTCTCCCCAGATTCAAACACCACAGGCGTCCCCGTGGTGCGGGAATCAGCGGACCGTGCAGTTTTGGGAGGGAATGGAAATTGCT